>NNCF01127715.1:279024-386071 GCA_002313205.1 Laupala kohalensis | reverse complement strand
TATAATGGACGTTAATTGTAGTAGAAGAAATCAAAGTAAATATGGTTTAACGAAGGATAATTAATGAAGGGTTTTTAGAGTAGAAGGAAACGATTTAATTAAACCTTTATTTCTTAAAAAGTTAGCAGTAGAAAACCCCTTCATACCCACAGCAAATGTTTTATCCACCAAAATGAAGTTCTGTGAATCCAGGGAAACGAAAGAACAACAAACAAATTTGAAACGTTGGCCGAAACGTTGGTAGTTTTATCTACTAAGACGCGGTTTGTCCCGGACAAACAAGTTCATACTGACTCCGGCCACGGAAACCTACGTTTCTATTAAACAAATTCGATTCTACAATAACGAACGGCATAATTATTCTTTGGGCGAATTATTTGAAAATTTGGTCAAAATTAAATCCGTTTCACATCAACTCGACAACGTTTCGGTTTTATTCTAACAATCTTCAGTGATTACAATATCATGTGTACACAACCAACCAATATATTTAGCAGGATCCATACCATTTAATACTAATCGTTCCTAACACTGGATCCATCACAGCACTTACCAAAAAGTTTAAGTTTAACTTTTGAGCAAATCCTACTACAAGTAACGTCCATTATATAATCTAATTAAATAAATATCGAAAGAATTACGACCTTTCATGAATAATATTTGAGTTCTTGTGACAAAATGTTTATTATTCGTCCATAAAATGTCACCAGTCTTCCATGATTTATTTAATTTTGACCAAATCCTTAAGAAACTCGTGCGGTCAAGTTTCAGTGTATAATTATTTCACTGCTACACAGAGGAACATCTACAATTCCGTCTCCTAGGCAAAAACACTTTGGAAGTTTGAGTCGAAAAGAGTAACAAAAGTATTCACGCGAAGAAAAGTAAAACATACAAAATCATTTTACAGAAATGACCAGAATCTCGCATTTTTAAATTATACACTTTATTGTCAAAAGAGCAGTTGCAAACTGCGCATGTCTACTTGGGGGATGATAAACTAAATTACTCTCCGGAAACAATCAAGGAACCATCCCATCAATTCCGATCAATGGCCCAAGGGCTGGTGGATTTAATACTTGTATAAAAAATAATTAATATAATACCTAGTAATCCATTTATTATTCGAAAATGAATCGTAGATATAATGTGCAGTGAAAAATTTTGAAGGAAGTTGTACGATTTCTTCCGCGTTTCATTCCACGAGGGTCAAAATAATGGTTGTAAATATGAAGGAAATTGGGGATTTGGTTGTTTTCGCGTGTAGGTCATATAACATAAAACTCAAAGAGGTTTCGATATAATTTCTATGATCATCAGGGTCGACAAACATACGCAAGTTAAAAATTCTGTAGAATGAATGTCTACGGATCGAGGTATTACAATCCCAGTATAAATTCGGAGGTCAATAACAAGACGGAGGATATTAAATGAAAATTATCGGCAATAAACAATGTTAATAGAGTAACGCAACGAAAAGTTGCACCCCTGCCGCGTTAATTACACTGGAAAACGTTTGTATTTCACTGTCATTCCGGGGAGGGCAGAAAATGTAAGCGCGTTCTGAGGCGCTGCCTCGAATTCTGGGAAAGAGTTTTTATTTTTTACTCGACGATGTCGCTCGCCCCGGAGTGGGGTGGGTGCTCTATCGATTAGGCAAGCAGAGCAGAACATGCAAAGGGAGGGAAGCAGGGTGCCAGAGGGAAAGCGTGTAGGACGGGTGGCTAGTGAGAAACCAAGACAGCTAAGTCGGGGATGGAGCGAACGAGTAGATTCGTCATGTGCGCCTCTTCGGGAAGGAAAACTCTCGCCTCACGATATCGCGACGAAGACGTTCGCAACCTTCGGGTTAATTACCCTAAAAGAATGTGGGCTGACGAGACGGGGATTAAGCACCGAGACACGAGACCTCCACAATATCACCAATCAGAGATGATGAAGACGAACAAGAATTGCTCGTTAACATGATTCTCTTCATTCACTCCAAGAATAATAAAATGTGTACTTGACCATGAGTCCCACGTGTTTCAAATTATTTCCAATTCTCTGAAAACGAGATTCTGACAGGAGTCTCAAGTGAACGAGCATGAGAGATTACTAAACAGTTATAAATACATTTTTATGTTACGAATTATTTGTTATGTTCGGTCTTAAGCCGTGATCCTGATTGGGTCACGCTTAAGATTCAATACCTTAGCTACTTTTCCTTGTAGTAAACACAAATATACTCTCTCATTCAATATAATTTTGTAATGATCTTGTAAATATTTTCAAAGTGGTTAGGCGCAAAAGCAGGTCTCGATCTGAGTCTCGCCACTGAAAAAGTCATTTATTTATTTAAATAATCTTGCTATGTGAAGGAAATTCACACGTAAGGGTCGGAAGGTTAATTGTTAAATAAAAAATACACGCAGCAATAACATAATGTTAAAAAAGTTGCAAAAAATATATATGTATACACACACAAAAATTCAGTTTCTGAGATGTAAAGTTCTTAAAGCGAAGATGCGGAGAGACGTAATATTTTGAGAAGCAAATAGATAAAACGATTAATACTATTACACTAAAACGTGAGATAAACGCCATTAAAACTAAACATTCAATAGACGAACAATTGAATATAGAACACCTTGTCTTACTTTTCCTCTTTTTCTTGTGTTCAGAGTTGTCAGTCGGAGATCAGGAATCGGAACGCAACTACGAACAAAATCAGATTTCTCATCAACTACATATTAGTCCTAGACTCTTGTCCCGAATGAGGAACTATTCTCATATGGTGAAAAACCTGTCCCTCGGATGTCTGACAGACAAATGAACATGATAAGAAATGAAAGTCCCAACGTGCATTCTACTCCAATATATCTTCAATCAAACGTTCTTGAAACAGTCCTTTCGTGTTAAACCACAGAACATAGTTCCCACGATAATAAATACTATTTTCAAACTAAACTTGAAACCCATTCTCATATGATCAGTTAATTCGAACTTGAAAGGATTTTCACTCGCGGGATCTTTGCGAGTACAAATATGCCACAAAAATGTCAGGCAAAAACAGAAAAATACTTCCGCAAATATTGAGATACTTCCAGGAAATACTTTCCTTCGATGCGACGAAAAATCTGAAAAGATTTATTTCGAAGAACATGTCGACGACGGATTGGGTTAGAAAAATCTACATTGCATTCGAAGCGCAAAGAAATTGCATACACAAGTTGAATATCTCATACATGTCATTACCACTGATTCAAATTAAAATGTATAACATTTGATTTCAAAAGCTAAATTACGAAAGAAGTATAAAAACAGGACGACTCTCCACATACATTACAAGAACTGTAATGAGAATGAAGGATTGAGCAAGAAAGAAGCGATACATGTTGTGGAATAAGTACTGAGGTAAGGAGCGCGGTCATAGTGTAGGGGTCAACAGTTAGTAATAGGCGCTAACCAAAATAAAACCCGATTGTATTCCATTACTCTTTGTGTCAATAAAATTTATTTATTCCATTATGTAAAGAATACACTATATGTAGCCCCACAAGTATATTCTTTGAATAGCAATGGAAATGCTAGAGAAGAACGTCTCCAAATTGGTAGGAAACTAATAGTAGTAAACAAAAGATATTGACATTGTTTAAGACCGAACTTTCCCAACCGGATGAACATGAGAATATTTACAACAATTAAATATATTAATTGTATCTTTCCCAAATCCACATGCTGACTAAGAACAAAAGTATTGTAGTACTTTATGTAACATTCTTTATTCATTTGAAAGAAAATGGCAAACCACTATAGAAACTACAAAAACGGCACTCGTACAAAAAACACGGACTTTGCACTGGGAACTTGGCTGTATGAATGTTTTATTTAACAGCTGATTCAATATTGCCTCTTTCTAACGCTTCGTTCTTGATTGCTTGTGCGTTTTCTTTCACCGGTCAATGTTTATATTTCCCTCCATTTTCCTTTGTCTCCGGTAAATATTCTCCCGTCATTCCTGGAGAGCTGCTCGGCGTTTCCCCATCGAAACACTGTTAATCGATCGGCATCACCTCTGCGGTGGCACGGCCTGCCCGCCGCCCAGAGACGTGAATTTTTTATCCTTCGAATACGATAAAAATAAATGGCGAACTCGTACTAAGCACTCTTCACGCCGGCACGACATTGTTGCTTCCGCGATTATTAAACAAGAGAGAAGAAATACGTGCGAGCGGAACTAACAGATCGTACAGAAACACGCACAATAATAAAACTCAGAATAGACCAGAGAACGAAACGTAGATGAATAAGAATAAAAATATTTTCAGATCCGTAGCTGGGACCGGCGGCGGATCTAGACCGCAGTCTAGGTGGGGGATCTGGGGTGCATTTCTCATCGTTTCACAACACAAATTTTATAAACATCATCTTCTCAATAAAATACATCAACTCATCAAGTAGATAATCAACAATTAACAATACTAAATAGTAACCAAATTTATTAATCGCTTAAAGTGGTGAAGTATGTCTTTATCTCAACCCAGCCCCTGGCTGGGACATCTCGTCGTGTTCAGACCATTCGCGAGATGTAGACATGGACGTCATTTTTCACGAAAAATGTACCAGTCGAAACTATATTTTCAATCTGTCACAAAGAAAACCGGGCAAGATCCCGGAAGAAGCAAAGTTTAGGACATGTGGTTATTCATAAGATAACAGCACAACCACGTGGTTCAGAATTCTTTACTACGAACACTCTACAAAGCAGCTGAATAAGTTCGGATGTAAATTACACAAATTTAAAATGCGAGTTCCCATCTTTATCCGCACTTCGTCTCACTTCCATCTGATTGAGTTAAGCACTTAATTACGAAAGATAACCCTCAGAACTAGCCAGTCGTCGACAGAAAAAGCAATCCAATTACACAGTCTGTACGGGAAGAATTGTAATTGGTCGAGACAACTATTTTGAGATCTCTTCGGATCTTTACGAATTGGCTCCAGGAGAGTATTTTCAAATTTGGCGATGTAGTCCAACGTCTTATGTGTGCATGGGAAGAATATTGTTCCCCCGATACCTCACGAACAAATTGATGCATCAAAACCAAACTGGAGATTTGACTTTGAATGCATTGGGAATAGCTGCCCATTCCTAGACAGCTCATACTGACTTCATTTACACGCCGCGCTCCACTTCCGGTTTTATTTAATTAAAAATTTTGAAAATATGCGTAGGAGCACTTTGATTGGAGAGTTAATTCTGCGTTCAGATTGCTAAACTGCATTCCTGTACGTCGCTCACTTTTCGAGATGCAGGAAAGCGCTCCTTTTAAATCAGCCAATAAGAATACTGAAAAGAGTATAATGTGGAAAATAATTCATGCAAGCATTACATGAATGTGCAATTATGATGTAGAGGAGTGTAACCGATTAATCTTTACTTATGTCATCTTGATCTCTTATTTGTAGTCTTTTTTGTTCCTAAATTTTTAGTGCAATGAAGTGTGTTTTGTGACATGAGTTTTTATTATGAATTATAATTGGAATCGTGAGTGGCACAAACTCCAGATTTTTTGTTACTGGGTATACTAAAGAACTGGTAGTGACACACAAGTAACCATATTCTAGATCTGAAAGATGTTGATACGAGCACAATCCTAGAAGTTACAGCCCTATGAGAAAATGAGCCAATATTAGCGAGAAGGAAAATAACTCTGGAGAGAGTGGCGTGAGAAGATCTAGCAATCATCGTCCATCTTGAAAGAGAGAGAAACAAGACTAGACACGTTTCTCCACCTTTACGACATCCCTTACCCCATATGTGATTATTGTAACAATAAATCGTGAATTTAGTGTTTTTTCAACTCTTATGATTTTTAAACACTATACTCAGAATAATCTATAGTTCGATAATAACTTGTACATGTAAATTTACAAACATATTTGCGTTAAATTACAAACATATTGACATTATATATGTATTATAACTCACAGCTAACGTTTTATCTTATCTAGGAACTTATGCAAAAAAAATTTGAATCCGCCTCTGCCTTAGGGTCCTTGATCGGAATTGATGGGATGGTCCCTTGATTGCTTCCGGAGAGTAAATTAGTTTATTGTCCTTCACGTGGTCATACGCAGTTTGTACTGTTTTTTGACAATAAATGTATTATTATTATTATTATTATTATTATTATTATTATTATAACGTGATGCATCGTTCCACGAGTGACCACAAGAGAGCCAGAATAGGACCATCACTGTATTTTGTACAGTAATAATAATGATAATTCATTAATCTGCAAGTGTGCAATGCTCGGTGACAGATTGAAAAGAAGACATATTAAAAACATACATAATACAATGATAAGAAATTAATTACCAAATTCAGCCCCCTAAATCTATATAATACATACACGGTATAAAATTCCTACACTAGGTTACAACAAGAAAGAAATTACATTTAATGAATTAATTATCTACACGAAGCCCATGCACATACGTACACAAACACATTTTCGCTTACAAACATACATTTTTTGTGGGGCTTTAGGGTTCGTCAACGTCAATGTCATTAGAGCCCATATAAACAGATACAGACACACACTCAAACGTACAAGCATGCTTCAATATTCACACATATTATTGCTCATCGTATACCCTTAACGTAAAAATTGTTGCTATAATATAATTAAAGGAAATTAATAACGATAAAAAATAAAACCAAAACAGGATTATTGTGAACAATCATGCACACTTCACTACTACTATTCACTCCGAGCATTTTCTATACCCTCAGACTCCATTCGCCTTACTACACTGTACTTCACATGTGCTCATATTTCGAAGAGGCAAGAAGACGGTTGCGGAAACATTTTACTCTTTTCGGTATGTTCCAGTGAACTCACAAACTACATCCCAGGGCCACAACGATAGGTGCTTTTTATCAGCTTCCGTGCTCCCGAATGTTTTGCAACGCGGCCACGAAGAACAAGCAAGAACAGCATTCTCTGATTACTTGGGACAACCCATATGACCATATCGGAATTAATGAAAACTAAACACTTAATGCAAATAGTCTCGAAATAAGAACTGTTTACTTTTTATGGTGATAATTACAACTAAGACAAATAAACAATACATATAAAAATCGATTTTCTTCTAATTCGTCTTTTCTTGCTCGAGTTAGTGTATAGATTTCCCACTCCTTTTCAATGTTTGCGTTAAAAGTTCGATAGATATAAAATGTAAATATGATTCAAAAGCTTACAAATGTAAGCATTTTAAGTTAAAGAATCATTATTTGTGGAATTATTTCATTTGCACGAAATATAAAGAAACAAAACAAATGAAATCAGATATGTAAGGCAGGGGCTCTCCAATTTAGAAACCACACTACCTCCCCAAATTAGGACACAGCACGCGTTAAAAGTTTTCGTTAGTATGTGTTAAAGATAACACATGGGAATGAATGTTACCCTTTTCTTTACTTAATACCTACGTATAAGAGCAGGCAGGCCCCAGCCACACACTTGTAGTACTCGCCAATCACTGGTTATCGCGCTGTTTAACTATTTCGGAATAATAGCAGATTCATACACGAAGAGAAAAACACGTGAATCGCTGGCCACACTTCATAGAAATTCTCTTCAAATTATCATAAAAATTACATTTCTTTCTTGAAAATTAGAAAGTGCTGTTGGAAAGAAGAAAATCTACGTGAAAAGATGAAACACTTGTTCTTTAATATGTAACAGACACAAACGAACACTCAACCAAACGGTGCAAAAATTAATACGTTTTTCTTTCATCCGAATCGAGATTGATTCATCTGCTAATTCAAGGTCGACTCTCCCAAAGAATGAAATTTCAACTATTTTATATCAAAGTACTTTGAAATTAAGATTCATATTAGTGGGAAGAAAATAGCAAATATGTTGTTCGTACTAGAACGACAAAAAAACGCAGATTTACATCTTCATACATAAATATGATGCCCCATATGCCATCCCACACCTCTTTCTTGATTCAACGTGTGTTTGATTTTCAATCGTTCATCTTACCATAATTTACTGGAAGGTACCCGAATTCGTCAGGTTTCGACATTATTTATCCAGCGAAATAACCCCACAAACGCAACTCTGAATAATTCTTCGAAAACACCAAACTTTATCGCATATTCACACTTGTGATATTAATGAGATTAGTTAGTTACTTTCCCGCAACTCTGAAGAGTTGCTCCTCACAAGCTATGACCAAATTTCATATTTTGCAATATAGAGATATCAACAACTTCCGTCGTTTACGCATCCTCACAGAATCAAATGGCGTAACAGTTCGTCTAAACGCAAAAGCAAACAAATAAATGAATTTACCAAAAAATTACGTAATTGTAACTCGTGTATTACGGTTCGTCCTTTTCGATAGCTTCGAATGCGATTATTTGAAAACGAAAAATATATACATACCCAACGATGAATATATAGATGGACGGTAAATCCCTTTAGGACGACGTAATAAATGGTTCACTTCACCTCAACATTTTTTGATGTTTCCAATACCTTCAAATCGAGTTTTAACTTTGCTGTTGGAATTTCTAATGGAGGATATTCGCAGACTGCCGCGGCGCCTCATGACACTGACTGAAGTTCCCAGTGTGTCCGATCTGAGACCGGAGAAAGAAAACCACCCGAATTGACACAAGACAGAAATATAAAATATTCTGTAATAAAATATGTACTCGAGGAAATATTTTAATGGAAAATTGGGAGCAAATTTCAAGCACTTTCTCATGGGGGAATGACCGTGTTCAAATTTTTTCGTAGGGCGAAATGGTGTCGTGGACGATTGGACAAACCGAATCAGAATACGGTGAAATTAGTCATACCCCTGAAATCACTTTATTGGTAAAGAACGTAAAATAAATAAATATTTGATTTTTATAAGAGAAAAGGTCTGCAGTATATCAATATAGACTTGGGGAGGATAATGTTGTTCATGAGCCTCCTTTGCCAGAAAAGGAAAGGACAGAATTTCTAGGGAAATGTTTTAAGACTTGACATTAGATACCCAGCATTATGACAGGGTAAAAGAAGAAGAATGTAATGAATATTGCTGGAAGATATGTACCTGCGGAATACGACACGAAATGAGTAGAAGAAAACAGCCGTCTAGTAATTGTGTTCCGGGCGGGGGGGGGGGAAGCATTAACAAAATTAAAAAAAAGGTTTTAGTCACACGCATAAGGTTTTGAAATTTACTGTTCAATTAAACGTGCCTTTGCGTATCTTTGCAACAAAGAAACGTTATTAAAATATTTTTTGTACGATCAACTAGCCAATTATTTCGGTACATCGTGTCCTTAATATTCGGAGAAAAAGAACCATTTGAGCGCTCCGTCCGATCTCTTGTGATGATTGTACTCTGGTCGGGGCTAACAAAATACAAATCCTCAGTCATAGAAAATAGACAAGGGGCATGGAAACTACGGTTCTAGCGAGTGGCGAAAGTCTCTCATGCCGATACACGTTCAAGACCGAGGCAATGGGTATTCATTGATCGCGATGTATTGTATTCGTGACCATATAATGACGTTACCGCGTCTCTTTCTCGATTGAAAGGGATCTCGTTGGAATCCCAGCTTAACACTACGTCTCACAAAAGCAATGTTTGACAACCATGAGAAGAAGGAATCCTCAGATAAATTCCGATCATTATTTATATTTTCTGCAGTTTGTAGGTAAAAGTGTCAAAA
The DNA here is from genome assembly GCA_002313205.1 of Laupala kohalensis. Taxonomy (NCBI): domain Eukaryota; kingdom Metazoa; phylum Arthropoda; class Insecta; order Orthoptera; family Trigonidiidae; genus Laupala; species Laupala kohalensis. The sequence continues at coordinate 376,335 of NNCF01127715.1, read as the reverse complement.
CAGTTACGTGTTTCCTGGCAGCCGTACCAATACGGAGTATTTAGTAGACGTCCGATCTCGTGCAATGAATCCTATTAAAGACTGATGAAGAGACGTCCTCTTAATAATATTCCATAATTTATTTGTTTAACTTATATAATAAGTACTACATACATCAGAAACCTATTTTTGTGGTTAGACGTAACTTTCTTGATACGAACAGAATTTCAGTCCGAATTCTCCACTATTCTTGCAGAATATCTATATTTTCGCCTTTCATCTAGTATCGATCACTCGTAAGGCAGATTACGTAAATTTCTATGACGGATCTTCTTCATTAAGATATTACGACAGATGATTAACAGATGATTCTGTCTGCAAGCAAACTAATAAATTATATGCATACGCTCTGTGTGGTTGTTTTCCTGCCAAAAACTCAACATCACATATGAAAAATACTTTAAAATTTCGCACCACCTATACAAACAATACTGTTATTCCGGTTTCTATTATTATTCCGTAGCATCCACATTCTGTTTTATGAGCACTTCTGTTCATTTCTGATGGGAGACGATGTTTTTGTTCTTCTTGGAATACGATATCCCATCATCCAACGTTTGTCCCACGTGACTAATATATACGAAATTGTCTTGAAAATAGTTTCCATAAATTATCCTTAATACCCAATATAACTTTTTTAAATATCGTTCAGTAACGGCCGTAAGATCCAAGCAACGCCAATACAATTAGAGACGACGACGTCCCCGGACCCCTAATGATCCCCTTACTCCTTACAACAGTCTTCACCCAATTGTATTTTACTTCGTTATTGTAGATGAAAACGATGTTCCGTGTCTATTTGTAGAATTGAATATGAGAAAGTACAATAAAGTCGGAGTACGTCGTCGGAGAAACCGGTTGCTGGGCTGCGATAGGAGTCGCGCTCGGTTCCGCAGCTTCGCCGCCAGCTCTTCAGCCAGAGAGAGAGACTGGTCGGGCGAGCAGCGGACGCAGCCTAGTATCTCTACGCTCATTTACATAATGCAGCGGTCGCCTCCGGCGGACCGGCTTTGTAATTACTGATCCATAGTGCTCCTTAAAGATCTCGCCCCGCGCGTGGGGCACCGGGGAGATCGTCCGCGTCTCTCCAGACGCCCACTCTGCTCCACGTCACTGCGCGAACGGACGGGAGTGACGGTCCGGAGAAGGCCGCGTTCCCAGCACCAAGGCGACAGACGCGATCGCAACGGACTTCATAAAAATCATGTTTTCTTACTCTACAAGTGAGGAGATTGGAAAGAAGGCGTTATAATAAGAGGTTAAATATTAAATAATCGCCTAAATTTCTATAAATACACTCACGGCGTAACAAGGTTAGAAAATTAGTACACAAGGTAAAAACGGGAAATAAATTACATTTAAGAAACTAATTATCTGTATGACATCCGTGTGTGTATATTCACATACATACACAAACACATTTTCGCTTACAAAGAGATGCAGACACCCACTCAAACGTACAAGCATGCTTCAAGATACACAAATATATCATTGTGTTTCGTATACCCTCAACGTAAAAGTGGTTACTATAATATAATTAAAAGAAATTCAAAATAAAACAGGATTGCTGTGCACAATCATGCAAACTACACATCACTACACTACTATTCACTCACATGCGCTCCTATTTCGAAGAAGCAAGACGGTTGCGGAAAAATTTTAGTCTTTTTTATAAGTTCATAAGTATTCCAGTGTTCAATGGTTCTATTCACAAAAGAATATTTACCAATCCCGCCACATCCTGGCCCAGGTTATTCTTCGGTTTTCCTTCGGGTTGTGGTGGACTTTCCATGGACGGAAATTTCATTCATACTTTTGTCGTTATTAATCTCGAACTTTTACTGCACATAATATCTACGATTTATTTTAGAATAATAAATGGATGTATTTGATTTTTAAAAAAATCATAAGTATTAAATCCGCCGCTGCCCTTGGGCCCTTGATCGGAATTGATGGGATGGTTCCTTACCTGTTACCGGAGAGCAACTTAGTTTATTGCCCCCCACGTGGTCATACGCAGTTTGCAACTGCTTTTTCGACAATAAAGTTTATTTATTTACACTGAGACTAAGAAAGAATAGCTTAAAATCATACGTACTGGTAAAATGAAACACTAAGCAAGTCGAATCATTGTTTGTAAGTTATCTAATCTTAAACTCATTATCCGCAGAATACCGATGCAAAAACTCACCCGGTGACGCATGTGAAATGATTACAAAAAATGGAAAACAAACGGAGCACCGATTTCGTAAGAGACGGAAACTACCGAATCAATATTGCTGTAAAGATCTATGAATCAGCTGAAATAACAATCTTGAATTTTGCGTGCTGTGTTTGCTGGAAAGAAGTGTAGTAACCATCTCAAGAAATAAACAATATACACAACTGATATTGTCAGTAATCGTGACAAATTGAGATTTTTGTTTTGAGCGCAAAATAAGTTGTGTTTAGGATTTGAAATCTGTTACAAACAGGAAATCGCGTTTTTGTTCCGGTTTTAAAGAAGTAAAGTGTCTCGCACTGAAGGGAAAAAATAACGAGGCCAATAATTTTATACAACGTTCCAATGCAGTTCAAAAATAAATTTCTCTTAGTGTGCAAGACAATTCATTAACTTTACACAGTCCACAACCTCACACACCTGCTTTACAATATTTCTCTATTAAATATATATTCTTGAATTTTAGTTTTTAATTGTATTTTTATTTTTTTATTCGAGTACTTGCATATCGATATAATAATAGAAACGATCTAAATGACACAAAAAAAAAACAACATTTTTTTCTTTGATTTAAATTGCACAAACATTAATTTTCCAAGAATTCTAAAAATTACCATTTTTCTGTCAGTTTCTCAAGTGAAGTATACAAATATGACACAAAATTTAGGTAACGAAGTTTCGGTTTCGTAAGTACTTTTAACGGAATTAAGTGCGCAACTTCTTTTTCAAAGGTCAAGCTGTCCTCTTCAACAAGTTTGATTAGACGAAGGGCAGAAGTCCGCGATGTATTGACCTCGCCCCAAAGAGCAGATATGGCCAGCATCACGCTCCGGTCATTGCAACCCCCAGGAAAGACTTCGTAATCACTTTACATGAGGTTGAGCAGGCCTGGGGGACTGGCCGAACTCCAGGTAAATGGGTTCAAAGGGTTACTCATAGATATAACAGAACAAAATTACATTAAAATACGTAATAACGCTACATGTTTCTGTTTCTTTTATTTGTCGATAGGGCTATATTCTTCTAATATTGCTGGTATGAGAGAGAGCTAACCTAATCATAGGGCGTAGACTTCCGTGTGGCGAATTCCATCAAGTACTACCTGCCCCTCTGGTGGCTAAGGGGTTAGCATGATAACCTACAATCATTCCAGGTTCAATTCCCGGCGGAGTCAAACAAAAATGTAGCTTTTCACATTAATATCCCAGTTAGCTGTAGCTACTGAAAAGAGAACTCTCCTTCCTCTATCCATCACTGACTATTCGTACTAACACTTCCACGTGGGTAAACCCAGCTAACTGGCCCACTTACTTACAAATACTTTATTTTTTTAATGAATTAAATTATGAAATTTAGTTTTTAAATGGTATGATATTATATTTTTTAAATACATTTCTCATCTTTGTACTTTTCTTATTATTATTTTAATACTTTTCTTATTTTAATATACTCTTATTTTAACACATTCTTATTTTAATTCATGTATGATTTTGTATATCCTCGTTTTATTTTTGTTGTTGTAATTGTTGTATATTGTTGATGTATATTTTATGTATTTAAATTTCTGCCACCGGGCATGACAGCCCAAATGCAGTAATAAATTATTATTATTATTATTATTATTATTATTATTATAGCCCTACCACCCACCCCATGTAGATAAGCTTCAATAGCGCGCTACATTTCCCATTTACAAATACCACAATAAAACAATTCTACATCCTATTCGTCGACGCAAACAAGAAACATCACACTTCATTCCGATCTCTTCAGATTCGAGAAGAGGGCGTGAACTCGCACCGCATAGAGAAAAGTAACGCATAGATAAGTACTCCACGGCGAATACAATTGAATTGCTCTATGACATTGACCAATCCAAAATTACTGAAAATACTTTTTTTTGAGGGGCTTTAGGGCTCGTCAACATCGAGGTCATTAGAGCCCAAAAAAATAAATAAAACAAGTGAGATGACTGTAATTAATTTTTAAAATTTTTGCCAAATGACTTGAGAACCATAAATACAGAAAGTAAGAAAATTATTTAAAAAATCACTGACATTGTTACTAGCCAATGAGCAATTATATACAAATATATTTCCAATATTGCCTCGAAGTTGGATGAATAAAAATGTTACTAAAAATAAATATATTTTTTTAATACAATTTAGTATAAGGTAAATATTATTTAGTGTATAAGTTTCTATTTCCTATTTTATGTATAAGTCATGCCTTTGCACAGGTAGAACTTGTGTGTCTACCTCTATAGGTTGTCTACTTTTTTGCGTAAAACGTAGCAAAAGAACTACATGGTAAGTAAATAAATAAAAATATATTGAACGTATTTATTCGATAAAATCTTTATTTGCAGCTACGAAAACATGACTAGTTCAAGCCCTAATTCAGCAACACGGAAAATACTAAGTATGAGCTTAATTGGCAGTACCTGGAATATATGCATCTATGTCTTGCAATAAGCTCCTGTTCTGCCTTACGACCTGTTTCTACGTCTTGGGGTTCGGCGAGAACGCAAAATTTGAATAACAATAGATTCCAACCGACCGGTATATTTACACACCGTGATTTGGCGGGAGCTAACTCAGGGAGCGTGACGCGACGAAATTAACCCTAGATTTGTGCAAGAAATATACTTTACTGGAACTTTTCTCTTTTGATTGAAAATAATGCTTGAACTGTGTCTTCCGTGTGTTACTTCGGTTCAGAGTGCCAGTACCTTTCTGTCTGACAGATGGCGTGTTGAAATCGTTTCAGAATGAGGTGGATTTATAAAAGGTTGCAATTGTCTTTTAATAGTCCATGGAGAGATGTAAGAACTCAACCTTTTCTCATGTACGCTTAAAAAATATTTAATTCGCGTTTACTAAAATAAATCGAATGAACATAGATTTTCTTGTGTATTGCTTGTAAAATACATTTCCAACGCCGCAGAAATGAAAAAAAATTCAACAAATTTTTGAAATCCTTTTTCATGAGGTTCATTCGAGAAATAAATATATTCTTGTTGAGTGAAAGAAGTCGTGCGCCATAAACAATATCTTTAAGAATCTCGATTAAAAAGAATGTGCATAATCGCACAACTGTTCAATCATCCTCGTTTCAAGAGTCGTCATTTTTGACCAGATATCAAGATTTTCAACCTGTCTTTTTTTCTCGTGTCAACGACATCGACTTTACAATTAGAATTTTCATAACTACATACTCTCTCATTTTAAACATTTGTCGAAAATAGGACGGGTTCCTATCTGATAGTGCGATTTTACCCCTAAGGAAATAAAACAGAGAAAAGAAAATTTCTCGATCAATATAAATGCTACTGAGATGGGAAATACATTTGATGTCGCATGAACTGTACAACAGTTGAAGCACAAGGTAACTTGTCGCACGTTGAAACGTCTACGGGATGAACCCACTTTGACCTGTTTCCAGGAATAATTCAATTTCGGGAGCAATAAATTTCAGTTCTAGCTCTCGTGTAACCACAAATATTTCTTTAGTTACGATTTATCATCAATACTATCCCAATAATCTATTGTTTGACAATCATATGTAGTTGTGAAATTACTTTCTTGTTTTATTAAAAACAAATTTGTTGCTATTATGTTAATATTATAAATCGTACCGAATAATTTTTATTGTTAGGAGTATGTTGGAATGTTAAATCCACCTCTGCCTTAGGGTTCCTTAACGGAATTAATAGGATACATCCCTTGCTTGCTTCCGGAGAGTAAATTTGTTTATTGTCCTCCACGTGGTCATACGCAGTTTGTAACTGCATTTTTGACAATGAAGCTTATTATTATAATCATTGATTCTTTCTCAGTAGAAAATGGAAACATACACCCATCGGATATATGGTATTGGGACACAGAAAGAAAATTCATTCTGACCTGTATGATGAGTTATTAATTAATTTTAAAATTCTCGGACAATGTGACACGTCTGCAGGAGGACCGCTTTCTGTGCGACCTTCTTGATATTCCTCTTTATTCCTACGTCTTCCAAATTCTGCTTACACCCCTTCGATAAAATACCTTCGACAGATATCACTACTACTAATTATTATTAATATTATTATATGTATTACTTATCAATACCCTAAATAGCTAAATAGCATAGAGCTTCGTATGGAGCATTTCAGAATTCGAATCCAAAACAATAATGATTATTTGCCGATCAGATAACCCGGATATTTATACATGATCGCGTTGCGGCAAGTCTTTCCGTAGTACTTCCTGAATAATCTGTAAACGCGATTGATCTCGTAAACGAAAAAACTGACATTAAATTTACTGTACGAGAGGAAGGACCTCCACTTGGAGGAGCACAGGGGCAAAACTTACATCATTGGCGTCGCGCCCACTACTGTAATTCCGGACCAGAATAAACACACAGTACGACTTCTAGAAATTCTCTATGAATTCACAGAGTTGACATTCGCTTAAATGAAGCAGGTCAGTGAGAGAAGATTCGAAGAGATTTCGTTTCAATGCGCGGTGCATTGCGTGCGTGAAAGGACAAACATCTTGGTCTTCAGATTTTGAAGCGGGTCGTTCGTTCGGATTATATGCGTGTTGACACTGAAGTCACGTTGCCAACTATCCACGAAACTAGGAAATATTGAACAAAAGGAGTTCTAATTAATAATTCATCTACTGGTTTTTACTTTTGAACTAGAGCAATAATTTTGTGATTTTAATACTTGATTATAAATTTAGATTGTCATTTGACTTTCTTTCACAAGGATCGCATTGTCTTCTGTCACGTGATACGTCTACCATTTCCATCAGAACAGTGTTTTCCACAGGTTTTGGTGAATTATTCTTGTAAATGCCCCGTAGGGTACGAAAATGTAAACGTCATTACATCGTTCCTATTTCCTTTAAATATGTTTTAGTATGTTTTCCTCGTTATGTTAAGACGGTACTTTTGTCTAAATATTAAAAAAAACATGAACCCGCGGAAGTTTCTACATATAATCCCATAGTATTTAAAGTCAAATAATTCAAAATTTTGCGCCTTAAGGGTTGAAAATTCATCGCCATTGGATAGGGAATGGTTCATACTACGATTTGAAACATTTTTTGGGAGTACTCAAGCTCGACATAATACCTTAACGTACTTAATTCTATTGCGCATAAGAGAATGTACATCTGTTATATTGCCAACGATAAAAATAGATATAAAACATCAATGTAATGGCACACACGATATTAATTTCTCTAATCGACGTGAGGTGGGAAGGGCGGTCGCAGGCGCTCTGACCACCCTCGCCCCTGCAACCGGACACTGTTTATCGACGCGCGCGAAGACCGAGGCGGCGGGCGGGCGGGCCGGCCGGCGCGGTAACACATGTCGGGCGAGGGCCTAAGCCGTCGCTGGCCACCTCCCACAAAGACGAGTAGAAGAGCTGCTATCGAATTGTCCCTTCCGCGCGCGCCCTTCTTGCTCTCGCGTTTACCCTTACAAATCGCTTCATTCTGCGTCGGTCGCCATCTCATTGCGAAATACCTCGTCCTTCGTGTGTCGGGGTCTACGAGCCCCGTCCTTCGCTGCCCATCGCGTCACTTCCACGAGAGGCCATCCTACACATCGCCTTAACGGCTCCGCTTCCTCCACTTTGTCAGCGCTTCAGTAGCTTCACATATTAGATTACGGAACAAATTTTCGCAAAAATCCAGATATTACGGGCTAATCGTCCAAGTATATGAAATGTAAGGCAGGTGAACAAGTCTCCTGGAGTTATTATTGACAATGAACTATATGAAGAAGTCAAATCATACAAGTATTTTGGGTCGATAATAAATGCCAACAATATAATGGAAGAGGAGATCAGGACGAAGACTGCAGTACGGAATGGTGCGAAAGATGAAGTAGTGATAAAACCAATGCTGCGGAGACATGGACACTCAAAGAGAGAAAGATATACGGCAACTCCTTGGTTTTGAGAGAAGGATAATGAGAATATTTGGTCCGATCAAATTGGCGAATGGTGAATGGAGAATAAGGAATTACATAGTGATAGATCATCGGCTGAAACTGAAAAGTATCGTAAAGCAAATAAAAGCACAACGACTGAGCTGTTTAGGACATGTCTGTCGCAAATAAACAAATAGAATTGTTAAGATTTATATCTGGGACCCTGCAACAACTAAAAGACGAGGTTGACCAAAATCCAGGTGGAAGGATGGTGTCATTAAAGACATCAGAAGTATGAAGATAAACTGGATGGAGAAGATTCACGGCAAAAAAGAATGGAAGGCAATTATTGGTCAGGTCAAAACATTCAACAATGAAAGTTGTAGAGTTTAAGAAGAAGGAGATAAAGGCGGGCAGAAAGGGCAGCGTCTGAGGCGGATATTCTACGCAGAGCCTATTTTCAACTAGGAACTAGGTGGCGCTAATGCCGCGAAATTTCGCCTAATAGTACACATTACTACCCGCGCTAAAAATAAGAAAAAGTTAAGGAAATCAATGGATGACCCAATGCCAGCAGTGTTACATATATTCTTACATGTAAAGGAAGATGGTGAGAACTGCTAGATCTTATAAAAAAGTTTATTTCAAGAGACAAAACTGAAAAATGTGTACACTTAAAGTGAATTAAGAGATTAATTTTCCTCTTGTTAAAACGAATTTTTTTTATTTCAAAAGTTACTTTGCTTAATTTGCATTTCTTTTAATAAACACGTGAATACAAAAGAAATATGCAGGAAATGTTAAAATAAAATCTCTAAAATCAACAAGTATTTTCATCTACATTTTAAACAATTTCTAATATTTTTTGTCCGTTTCCAAAATTCTCGTGCCTTTGCATTCTAGTGATTTGACAAAAAGTTTTGAATGTCGAAAAATCATAATTCCAAAATTTAATTATTTTAATATGGATGTATTTGTGAACCTCTTGTTCACCCAGTGAATAATCTTTGAAATGCGCTCTGATCCTACGCCGAGGGTTTTGGGTTCAGACTCGTGAGTGTAATTCATCCTTATTGCATTCATCCAATCACCTGGATCTTCATCATCCTGATTACATACTCGAGGTTGGCCACAGTAAGGTCATGCGGTTGTTAACGGTTTGAGCCCAGAACTGTTCCATCATCACATCATCCATCATGAAGAACGACCCTAAGTGGGAAAAGAAGACAAAATGAACATTGGAGCCCGTCCGCATCGACAGCACGACTCGAAGCGTCTCGTGGGGCAGACGCGAAACTATGGACCCTCTCTCGTCTTTGGTTCATGATAATAGCAGCATATCAAATTGACTCTGAAAAAGACGATACAGTGAAAATAAGCAGAATTTGTTCACAAGGAGAAGTCAGCGTCGTTCAATGGGTAGAGCGCTGAGTTGCTGACTGGATGACTGGGGGTTTGATCCCCGGTGATTTGGGATTTTTCGTCACACCTCAACATCCAGATTGATTCCCAGGTCTACTCATCCTGCAGTAAAATGAGTACCAGGTCTATCCCGGAGTCAAACCGGCCGGAGCGAGATGCTGGTCACATCTCCTCGCCCTAGTGCCGAGACCAAGAAATTGTGGAGCTCTACCTTCCGCGAACCCCTTAGAACCTGTCGTCGGATAGTTCATCTTTTGTTGACAAGAATTGACCCCGAGAATCGCGCTCAGGAATCTGAGGCAGCTTATCATTTACGTCATTTCTCACATCTCTGAATGTCCAAGCGAACTGGTCAGATGGCGATGATGTACAGATAAAATCGAAACATTGTTGTTTAAAACATGAGAACTGAAAGTGGCAATATAGTAAATGATTGCAACTCCCCTACTGGTGTTTAATTGAATGTTGTGATCCAAATGGAATACCTAACTTAGTGCAAACGTTCTTGGGGCCATAGCAAAAATTTTAGAAACTCATATTTCTGCGTAAAGAGAAAATGTTGAAAAATAGAGGAACGGTTTTGGGTAATATGCAACTTCATCAACCAAATAAAAAACCTTGTAAAAACGAAAATTATTGGTAGTTTTTTATTTGCAAAAAAATACAAATATATTCTCTAAAAGATATACAGAATTGGGATGATGTTTAATTACTACTATTGAGATTTTTTAAAAGAGTTTTTGCGATTTCACCTCTCTTGTTTATATATAACTAGTAGAACTATCTGGTGTCAGATCCGAGATTTGAGAAGTAACTTATAAAAATCAATACTGGACATTCAAAATTTTGAAAAAATTAACAAAAAATCTAAAAAATGTATTCCCATAGTAAAACAAACATACAAAAAATTACATCAACATTCAAAAAATATTAAGCTGAAAATTGTTATATTCTATCCTACATATGGTATGAAAACAACTGTCAAGAGGTTTTGATTTTTCAGCTCATTATGCCCGGCGTTGTTCGGGGTTCTCGTATCACATTATAAATTCATACGTTAGTTTCCATATTCCTCTGCATTCCTGATCTTAAATTTCAGTTCTGTTAATTTCAAAAATTAAATTCCGCGAAGAAATCCCATAAAAATTCACAAAGTTTTTAGTGTTGTAAGCTAATAAGAACGTAATTACGAATTATTTTAAAATCCAGGCAGAAGGAAAATACACTTTGCATAGAATCCTTAATAATAAAGGGCATAACAAAGATCTCTGAATTCTTTGGTTTTCTATAAGGGAACGATATATTCGAGGATCGGTCATCAATAAAAGATTCTTTTTACAACGCCCACATTTCGGCAATTTATTTTGTCTTCATCAGGGCTTTCTAGTACAACTTTGAAACTCCTTATGAACACAAACAATCCTTATCTATGCTTACTCACTATCTATGAAATAACTGTTAGAAAAAACATACCAAAAATGTAATGTTATAATACAAAACAACATACCTGTATGATATGGAACCACACAATCTGATGATAATTTTATAATAATATATTTTGTATTATAATAATATTTTTTGTATTATAATAATATATAATAATTGTATTATAATTACCACCAGCCAAAACCTCTAAATACAACCCACTACATATCTACAACCTTCCAGGAGTTTGTCAAAAATAAAAATAAAAATGGCAACTCGTAAGTTCAGTCATGGTGAAACAACACTACCACTGCTGCCAACACATTTGTCAATAATATTTTGTATATGTTACTTAAATTGTCAGTATCAGTTTCTATGTTACAAGTTCTATGACTTAACTTAGTGATGTGAACCATTTCTTTAATTTATCCCTTTTTGTAATTAGGTTCAACACATAAAATTTTTGCATTTTGAAAATCAAAACTGTGTTGATTTGCCTATGCATGTTTTGCTAAAGCACACATGGGTTGAGCCTTCTTAAGATCATACATATGATGTTTGAGTCTCCTTTTAACCAACTGTGAGGATTGCCCAATATAAACCTTATCACACTCATTACAATCTACCTTATATACAACATTTTTTGTATCCGTTTTCTCAATCTTTTGTTTTAATTTACTAAACTTTTGTTTTCATTCCACTTTTAGGTTGTCTTTGAAAACAATACCTTTAGATAATTGTGCTTCTTTGATTTGGTCACGTAGATTATACGTTCAGTTATTATTATTATTATTATTATAGTCCGTCTCACGTAACGCAATCGAACTCTGGTGGACATCATAATAAGTTTCATCGTCAACAGTCATGAGAGTGAAGATGCACAACAACTGATTAGCAGATTTCATCGATTTCTTATTAGGTTTCCATTCCACAAACACTCCATATAATTCACTTTTATTAGAAAAGATTCTTTGCAAATGATTTCACGATCTACAACATTTTCCTCAGAATTTTAAACCAAAGCAAAATATTTTAATGGGTGTTTTCAACGTAATCACTCAATTGCAGCACTAAACGATCGAAAGAAACTGTTACGCTGAAATGTTGAATGTATTCTAAGTCAAGATGAACTCTACGTAGATTGTTTTTTATTAATCCGACGATTTAACAAAATTGTATCCAAGCATATCTATTGCATATCCCAAATGAATGTGCCACAAACCTTGGATGAAAATCTGTTCCCCTCAAACGTCCACGCATAATTCCGAACTAAATAATGACAGGTTAAACTCACCCACCCGTAGTCTTAGATCAGGAATAAAGAATATGTTGGTAACACTGCAGAAGACGAGATACTCTAATTACATCTATAATTGCATAAAAACAATCAAGAGAGATTTATTAGTCTGAATGCTCTGCACAAGCTTGGAAAATGATTAAAACATCTACAGAGAAATGATACAGTATAAATCAACGCCAGTACCACTGAATGAAAATCTATTATATATTTAGACGTGATTTGTTTTCGGAAGATCATCAGGTACAAACGGATGACATAGTGGTAAACATCAATACAAGAGACCCTAGGATCAATTCCTGACAAGTCGTTACATTCCCCTCACCTTCATAAAAAGGAATTTTCACAAAAAAGAAGAAAAAAAGGCAAAACATACCAATATTTTCACGATTAAATTCACAGTTCTTGTAGCATATCAACAGCGATATATAGAAATATTAAAAAAAAAGGAAAATATTTGGAATTTCTGTTATCCTTTAAGAGTCACATTGGCTTCAAGAGTTTGTGGTGAGGATTTCTGTTAAGATTGAGAATTGGATTAACATAAAGAATCAGTGAATTTCTTGAAATGATATTCCCACGAAAACATGACAACCTGCAAATTCATCATTTGATGATTCCTCATAACGATGTCTCGGGGAAGTTGGAGTTCACAACACAAGGGTACATTAGGGCTAATGACTTAAGAGAGAATCCTCCATATTTATTGTGTCCACTTATAATTTTTTTTTCCCTCATGAATTCCTTAGAAGCACTCAAATAGTATATTGAATCCCTTAATGTTTCGATTAAGATTTAAGAGTTCATTATCAAGAGGATAAAAACGATCTGGCTTTGAAAAATAATGACCTATTAACTTGACAATAATTTACGATTAGAATTTAGAAAATAGGAAAATCAGTCAAACAACAGTTTTTCACGATAAATAATCCGTGTTTTTATCGTATTCTGTTTCATGAGTATTCCACTTCCCAAACATCGAAAATTGGAATCACCAAGGGAATAAATAGGATTATTAAAAAAAGGAAAAAGTCAAATGTTTCCTTTCGTTGCAAACCAGTGATGGGTAGCCAGGCGTCCGGTTTTAGCAGGACATGTTTGGCTTTTTGCTGCTTGGTCCGGCAGCAACACATGCCAAAGAAGTGCGACTTGGCCGGATTCATTCGGAATATTTACAACATATGACATTGTATTGCTAAACACGCAAATCTAGCATGCAATAAAAATTACAATTCTACTTACAATCCAAAAAAAGTTTCTGTTTCGGGAGAATAATGTAAATTTAAAAAAATGAAGATACGTTTAATTCTTGAACATAAAATGAGAAGCTATGCAAATGTAATGAGTTCTATGGTTTGTGAGATACAACTGTATATTTCTAATCTATACTGAAGGAGGTGAATCATCAGGAATGTCTGTTGCACGGAAATTCGAAAAAGAAATCGACATTATTTGAAATTTCAAAGAAAACTTTTCAAGAGTTATCGCAATTAAAATGCAAATTATGGTTAATACTGATGAATTACAAGAGCACAAAAACAAAATGTATTTTGTAGGTTTTTCTATGTGGTATTTCATTTTCGAAATATACAAAAGCGAAAGTTTAACACTTCGAAAGTAGATAAATATGGAAACTAACATATGTATTTATAATATTATTAAATAATGCCGGGAAAAATAAATTAAAAACTCATATTGACAGGTGTTTTAATGCCCACTATACTCTATGTACAAATTCTCAGTACTAATTTTTGTTTGAATATTGATGCAATTTCTTAAATGTTTAACAACGTAATTTTTTTTTGTGAACTGATTGAAAATTATGAATGTCCAGTGATGATTGTTGTAAGTTTCTTTTCAAATTTCGGTCCACGCCGGGCAATTCTGCTAGTTATATAAGGAACACACATCCACTTACACAAAGAATACACTTGACTCTTCCACCTAATGTCCCATAAATATAGGAAAAAAATTAATTTTAGAGCGAGCAACTCCCTCGGCGCAAACTGCTACCACCAGCTTTCTTCAGTTAGCGAAGAACTTTTTTTTTTTATTTAAGTTTTTTTACATAGGGTATGAAATTTGTCCATTGACAATCCTCCTATTTAGTCACACTACATTGATTTTATTGTTTGTATACTATTCAGAAACATACTATTTGCATTTATCCGACATGAACGACACAATAAAAACATTAAAATAAACAAAAAGGAATAATATTGTTAACATAATGTAATTTTTCTTGAAAACGGAATCTGAGATACAAGGGGTGTTTTTTTTTCATCTTCGTAATTTTTCACTGTTGTCTAGTAACTTGAGGACTAGAGTATTTGAGTATTTTGATGGGTTTTGTGTCTCCATTGGTATTTCTTTAAAATCTTAAGATTTCTTCCTGTGTAGATCGTTGTGAAGAGTTTTGTTCTTGACAAACCACGGAGCACTTGCTATCTTGCTAAGTGTCTCGGATTGAAAACGTACGCAACTGATTTCCGTAAGTCCAAATGGGTTTAAGAACAACTTTATATACGAACAACTTATTTTCTAGAGATGGTGCTGAGCTTTTCCCAATGAGTCAGTAATATTGCTTTAGTTTTGAATGAAGTTATTTTCTTTTAGTTCGTATATATTTTCGCCATGTCATTCGGTTATTCAGGTGTGAAGAACTGTTGAAAAGCACCTAGAGGGCAGCGCAGTGCCTCGAGTGAAGACGGACCTAATCGTCCTGGAAGCATGTCATAAAACTGGTACAGCATCAACTCGGGCTATCCTGATTAGCATACTAAAATTATGCTTCTCCTGGTAATTAACAAATCTCGTGATGTGGCTTCAGATATTCCTCCCGAGCGTCTATCAAACTGGTTGAGCGCACTGCAAATTAATACTTCTCATAGCACTCCCAGTGCCAATTGAAGTGGTAGTGCAATTGTTTATTTATCTAATTTTCCTACATTATCTTTCCACGCTGCTTTTTTTCTCTTTTCGTGCCAAAGACACTTCCGACTTTAACGCTGTTGGCCAGCTCTTATATCCTATGTTCTTACCTGATTTTTTATTCAGTATTATTCTCCTTTCATTTCTCCCTTCAATACCTCTCCATTCTTCTCTACGTCCACACTGGAAGCGCTGCAAGTCCTCTCTCGTTATCCCATTCAGTGCTACGTCCAAACACGCCTTTCTTCTCCTCTTAGTTCTTTAATCCGTTTTGGTGATTCATGGACAAATCATGCAATGTGACTTTTAATTTCTGGTTCATCTTTTAGGTTCCCTTTTTGATGGCTCATTAATAGTATTTGAAGAACCAGTTCTCTATCCTAAAACTCAGGAAGAATATAGTGTCCCAGAAAGAATTGAAAATACTATCTTTTCAGTTTTTGAGCACCCTTTACATGATACGTTTTGTAAAAATTGAAACAAAAAAATATAAGAGAAAAAAAATTTGGTTTCAGTGAAAGTCGTAGTAAGTTGTCTTCTTTCATGTACTTTATTAAGTTATTGAAGTATATTTCCGTTTAAGAGGGAATTCCTAGTTTTCCTTGAAATAATTTTCATTTCATCGTGATTGAGAAAAACTAATTATAGGGATTAAACAACGAAATATCGAAAGAAAGAACTACTTTTTTGATTCACTTTTACGGAAATTGAAGGGTGATAAATAAAAATGAAGAGAAAGAGGGAAGGGGGATATGTAAAAGCGAGGGATTACACAGTATAACTTTTTGACATTTGAATTTCATTCCTTTCCATTTTTCTTATTGATTCCGTTAATGGATTCATAAGCGTCGTTTTTTGTGCGTTGTTTCCAAGCTCCTGTAGCCTATCGTGTGTCAAGAGAAGAAGGAAGCGCGGCGCCAAAAGGCTGAGCAACTTCTTCTACCATCACCCTCAAACATCGTTCCCAACTCTCCTTCACCTACCCACGAGCATTCATTAAAACGACATACGTATCCATAAGGTACGACACTGGCAACACGGACTTCGTTATACCGCCTTTCCCTTCGGTATGAAGTTCGGCCGCCAACGATGTTTAGTCTTACGGCTGTCAAGCTCCCCTCACCCCTCGCCTCATCTTCGCGGGCGGCGGTCCCTTGCGAGGCAGGCAGGCAGGCAGGCAGGCGTGCGAGAGAAAGACACTCCTCACCGCGGTTCTGCCAACATTCACCCCGCAAACACCCTTCGTGGCAGCCTGGCTCCCCTCGCCGCCCGCAGCGGCTGCAGTGTGAGTGAGCCAGCGCCTGCCGGTCGGTCGGTCGGGCGGGGCGGGCGGGCGAGGAGTCGGGAGGGCGCGCAGATACCAGCGGATGCGCGGCGCGGGGTGCAGGCACGACAGAGAGCGCGGCGGCCTCCGGAAGAGCGTGACGCAGAGGGAAACACCTCGCAGGGCGGCGGTAGTAGACGTTGAATTTTTCCCTCGGCCTGAGCGACACAACATATCGATCGTGGGTCTTGTCACTCCGGTCGCGCTGGTAAGAACCTCTCCCCTCCTGCCGTCGCCTGAATCCCCCCCCCGCTCGCACAACCCCTTGCCCTCCCACGTCCCGCGGCGGCCGTCACCACCGCGTGCGCAACTCGCACCCTGCTGCCTTCTTACTTCACCGGTTCGATAAGCACGCGGAGTTCTGCGTTACGAGCTTCCACTAATTATCGCGTCTGTACGTCTTCGCCACTCCGAATTACGAAGAACTAAGGACACACAAAGATGCCCAATTCCCCAGTTTCTTGCTTGCAGAATGGTGTCGCTTCCAAGTTGTAATGTCAAACGATCAATACTTCCTGCCGGAACTTAATATGACGGGACATGTCTCTAATGAAGTTCACCAGGTACGAGGGTAAGAACTTTTATGTCAGCGCGTAAAAGGCGATTAAGAAAAAAACTAATCATGTTCAAAATTCACACATTACAACATTAATAACATCGTGAGCCTTCAAAACTATACTTTACTATACAGTTTACTTAAGATTTAACCTGCGAACGTGGGTAACTCACGAATTAATTATTCCTAATCTACTTATGAGCAGATACAAGATTGACGCACATAGGTCCTTCGAAACAATTCTGCTGACCGTATCTCAAGGCGAATACACTAAATAAACACTCAATCCAATTTTTCGAATTATTTATTTAATGAATATTAAATATGTTTTGGCTAGGAATCGTTCGTTTTTTATTAAATGGAAAAGGAAATGACCGAGTTAAAAATATATTTTCTCCATCGCAGTTGTTTGGCTCATCTCTGAATAGCACGTATAGTATGAAAGCAAGGACACTTTGGAGAGTGTGAACATAAACATAGGAGAGTAAAACAAAACAGAGAACTCAAAGCGAAGCGAAGAACACACTACGGGAGGGAAAGAAAGAGAACGCAGGAGAGAGAGAGAACTGAATAGTTCGTGGTTCTGATTTATGAATCCGAGGTTCGAGGGAATAGAGAGACAGAGAGGAAAGATTGTCCGATGGGCAGAATAACTGACGGAAAGCGAATGACTGTGTTTACTTCCTTGCAGATATGAATTGGGTTCAGAACAGCAGGGTGATAAGATTCAACGCTAAAGTAATGGTAAGGTAGTTTTGCAAATATCCGTTGGTGTATGAGTAAAGGCACGCAGGAATATTGCACTTTTCATGGTTTCCCGCTACAGACAACGCTCATCAGTCCAGAGTATCGGTCGAAATGAACCAGCCGAGCACATACCATCTTTAATCTGCGATTGACAAAACAAATCATAATTCAATTGAAATTATTAAACCGGTCGTTTTTGTAGACAATAGTTTGGAGTTTGTTAATGCAAATGGGGATTTAATACTTGATGATCTCTTTCGATGTGCTTTCACTTTTTACAGGTCAACCAAACGAATTGTCAGTTAATAGTGTTTTATCTAGATGGAGCAAAATTGAACAAAACTGACATATTCCAAGAGATGAAATAGTCATTGCTTTCAAATTAATTATTGAATCAGCACATTTTACATTTAATAAGAAAATATACCATCAAGTTGAGGGATCGCCGATGGGTAGTCCGCTTTTGTCGGAATTCGTGGTCCTGAAAGTTCATGTCTTAACCATTTAAATTTTGTCCCTCTGCTTATGTCGACGACATTTTTGGCGTAATTCCAACAGATAAAATAGAATTAATGCTAAATGTTTTAATGGATATCATCCTCGGGTGAAATTTACGTTGGAGAATGAAACCTAAGGAAAATTGAAGCAATGTCCCAATGTCGCGTGCTAATAATAAATTGCTGTTTAATTGGTATTACAAAAAAATTTACCCAGTACGAGTAATAAATTAATTTTTCGGATAATCCTTTTGTGCAAAAGATTGCAATGACATACAATTTGGTTGACAAAGCAATATTGCTGTTTCATAATTGCTTCCATTATGATAGCATGTGTAACAACAATAATATTAGCAAATTATTATCCAAAATGTGTTATAATGAAATATGTAAAAAGACGAGTACACCTTACCAATGTGAAACACCTTTCAGCAAATACACAAAATTCTCAGTCCCAGATAAGTAGTAAATCTTCTGCAGTATTTCCACTCCATAGAATAATATATACTAGTTTAAATAGATTTTTTCTACAAGAAAACATTTGTTTGGTGAGTACCATAAAGAAACAACCCAATAATCTGGTAATTAAGAGGAAATAATAAATTAGAAATGTCGTTTACAAACTTGTTTGTCAAAAATGGTCCCTCTTCCAATATCGGACAGACGAAACTTAAATTACAGATGCGAATCAAAGAACATCAGGGTAACATAAACACGCTACGTCATAATGTTGTTTCATTACTCCGTTTAAATTTGGATCATTCAATAGATTGGAAAATGTTTCAATTTTAGATCGGGAGCCAAATTATTATAAACGTATAATATCAGAAATGTTACATATCAAGTTTAAGAAAGACACATTAAATTTACAAACTGACACCTGACAACGTATCCAAAATTTATGGTTATTTACTAAGATTTTCAGCTTTGACGGTTTTGTTTTTTCAAATTATTTATTTTTCTGCTCATTGTTTTATTTGTATATGTGGTTAATTTGCTTTCTACTTGTTAGCAAGATAAATCAACATTTGTTTATATGTTCAAACGAATACATTCACCTGACGATGGCAGCTAGTGACACGTTGTGGCATATAATAATATATATGTGTTTACAAAAAACGTTCAGTTTAATAATTTCAATTTAATCTGTAATATAAACGACTTGATTTGTATAGTGAGCTTTCTGGTTTTTAGTTTTACAGCACACGACACTTTGCGTGGAAGCAACATATTGAAGAGGAAGTATATTAAACTATAATTGCTATCAGTACACTTACTTCAGTTTGTAGCTATACTTGTTTACTTGTAGCTATACTTGTAGCTACACTTACTTCAGTTTGTAGCTATATTGGGCTCTAATGACCTCGATGTTGACGAGCCCTAACGCACCACAAAAAATGTAGCTATACTTTTTGGTGTTATAATACAGCCTGCAGTCATAATTCATTGGTGTCGGAACTGTATGTTAGACCACAGTCGCCCAACGGTAGTCTGCCAGGAAAATCCGGACATTAAATGCAATTGCCTCAGGTACCCCACACAAATGTCGGTTCTGTACCGTAAGTTCCCCGGTAAACCAACCTCTCTACTTCCCAAATATCACACCCAAGTCAGGGTAGGTGGAAGAGCAAATCTCATGTTCTGAACCTCTCCATAAGACCTTACATAAAGTGTCCTGTACTACACGATTCCCTCCCTCTATTCGGTAAATTATTTGATACCTCTATCCTACGAGCAGGGGTATAAGATTCAAGACGTAAAAGAATTGTACAATTGTACAATTGTAATATATATACACACAATTCTTTTACAACGTAAAAGACGTGAGAGACTACCGTTGGGCAGACCGTTTCCTGGCAGACTACCGTTGGGCGATTGTGGTCTAACATACAGTTCCGACATATATATGTGATTATAAAATGCGACATTCAACGCTGCATCTTTCTCTGATTATCGACTCTCCTTTTATCATTAATATCATTCTTTATAATGATGTCTAGAAAAGTGAAAATGGCTATTTTGAAGAAGTAGTTCATTCTCATTCGTTAAAACGATTCAACATTTTCTGAAGAATCTTCTATCCATGAAATATTTCACTTAAGTTTGTTCTCTTACTTCAACCTTCTGTTCCCGCCTCCGTTTCAATAAATTAAGGTTTTGTGAGAAGATACCATCTAAAAGAGTTCATTGAAATAATTGAAGCTGACTTTGTGATGTGTGGATTGTTCTCGTTGACATGTAGCAATATTTCACTCCCCCGAACGTTGAAGACTGTGTATATTGAAGCATACTTGTACGTATGAGTGTGCGTGTCTGTATGTTTGTAAGCGAAAATGTGTTTTGTGTATGTGAATATACACATATATAGGCCTCATGTCGATAATTAATTTCTTAAATGTAATATCTTTCTCGTTGTAACCTTGTGTACTAATTTTCTAACCACACACTAATCACACACTCGGTATAAAAACCGTGTGTGTGTATTTTATAGATTTTAGGGTGCTGAATTTGTTATTTACTTTCTTATTTTTGTATTGTGTATTCGTTTAATGTCTTCTTTTCAATCTGCCACCGAGTAATATATTATTATTATTATTATTTATTATTATTTTTGAACTCGATCACCAAAATGAAAAGACACAAGAAAAATTCACTATAAACTATGGTTTCCCGAAATAGCGAAGTTTGCCCCATAATCACTACATAAATAACGAAACGGATAAAAAAATATTAAAATGAGGGAGATAATTAAGAAAAATATCTCCATCATTTGGTTTGTCAAGGGGTATAAGGGCCGAGATGTACTTGAAATTATATGATTGAAAAATATATTTCAACCATATTTTGACTTATTTGAGATGGCAAACCCACAACTTTTCCATGTCCGAAAAAACAAAAAAATATCATCGCATTTCAGGTAGAACTAGCGTAGGAATTGAATCACTAAAATATCTTAAACAAACAGAGTAACGTGTACATAACACAATTTCAACTTGAAAAACCATTTAAACGAAATAATTGCAATTATAATTGATGGTGTAGTACATTGCGTCTTAACGAGGAAACACTTTTTTTGCAATAAACACCAACAGAAATATGACGAAAATGATAGGTTATTTTGATAAATAGTAAATTATCTTTTACACAACTTTTATCTACATGTCACCCAACATTACAAAAACAATTTCACTTTTTCCGAGGTGTGATGCACAAATCATGATATCGCTGCATTCAGCCGCCATGTTTGTACATGTTCTGGTACATTCCAAACAAATCAAAGGAGTTCCGAAATATTGTTTGTACTATATTATTAACTGATACATAGAAGTTAAATCATGGTTTTTCATCATTATAATTCATAATGTTGTGTTGTAAAACAATCACAACAAATACGAAGAAAGTAATTCTACTTGTCAGTGGTTTGACGAACTTGGAGCGCTAGTGCCAGCTTCATTGTTAAATACCCTTCATGTATCAATTAATTGTCTCATTTGTATACGTGCTGGAGTAAGATCCTTCCCCTACGGTTTGCACAGAGCATTGACATCAGTATAGGAAAAGGAAAGAGCTGGCGCCAACTTCCTCGGCTTACGGAAGGAAGCGCTGCTGTCAACCCCTGAAGAGGGGTCCCCCCCCCAGGGCCTACAACATGCGCAGCAAAACGCTGGAATGCCTCTCGTGAAAACGAACCGAGCTTAAATACTCGTTCTGTCATTACGGATGAGGATTGAACTTGAGAAGGGAACTAAAAGAAACAGTAAATAAAAAACACGTTTCTCTTTAAGCCATGTACTAAAATAAATATAAAAAGTTAAGGTTTTATTAACGTAATGCAATGCCAAATGCTGATACCTCCATACATATTTCACTTTAGTGGATCCAAATAAAAATAAACGTACTTACTATCTTTATCGCTGAAAATTATTTAATATTTTAAAAAAGCTTGTCGTGCGAATTGTAAAGAAAATACACACTTCGCCAAATACTTATTTGCCAACCAATCACTGTCCTATGAAATTAATTGGTAACTAGTTTTATGAACCTTTCGCACGACAAGTCTTTTGAAGACAAATAATTCAACATAAAATATTATGTCATTTTCAGCGATAAAGATAGTTAAGAGCGTATACATTTATTTGGATCAACCAATGTAAAATATGTACAGGTATTAGCATTTGGCATTGCATTACCTTAATATAAACCTTAACTTCTTATATTTGTTTTAGTACATGGTTTAAATAAAAGCTTCTTCTTTAAAAGGTTTATATTCATTATTTTATACTTACTAGTATTAGAATTTGTTTCTTTGTTTGTCGTAATAATTAATCTTGCTTGTTCACAATACTAAAAAAACTTTTTAAACGAAAACTTATTTCATATAAATAAATAAAATTCATTTAATAACGTCCGTGCGACAAACTTTCCGATATCAAAAATTTCCTTTCGAGAAGTGATCGTAATGATAAAAAAAATTTCGCCGTTCGTAATGAGAAGTTACGAAGTAATAGTGAAAAGGCGTAGGTTATGCAATTCCTTATACTTATTTGTATGTATAGACTGATTGCATTTCAGGAGACGCTTCCCGGAAACTATCTAGGAATAAAATCGTAATTAGAAAACTTAAAAAGATTTTGAGTTAGACAACATAATATTGCATCATCATCGGGTTTATATAAGTGTTTCAGCTCAATCGGTTTGGGGAACTGGTTTAAAATTCAGTTGCAAGATTTTGCCTTAACATATACAGTGACGGATCTAGACCGCAACGAAGGTGGGAGGGGGGATAACCAAGGAGGGATCTGGGCAGCATTTCTGTTCGAAAATTACACAATTTTATAAATATTATCGTTAAATGCAATACATCAACTTATCAAATATATAATCAACCATATTAAGACACGTTAACCGATGCCCGAGTGCATCCGTAGAGAAAACAAGTTCCTAATAAGATCATTATTTGCATGATTTCCACCTCGAAAAGAACTTGGGTCCATGGCCATCCAAAACAAGGAGGGCTGTGCGTGAATTGTGACGTTCCATTTATAGGGGTACGTGAGACAGTGGAAAACAGTTCTTCTCGCAACCGGGGAGTTTTCTTTCTCGCTAGAGGAAGCATTTTTGGGTCCAAAATTTTGAGAGATTGATTTCGTCTCGTGTTGTATCTGGCGAAGAGAAAAACCAGTCGGCGTCCTCCATGTGGGCGTCCGACAAAAACAGTGGAATGGACAACGGGGCGAGAGACATATCGACTGTATTTGTGAACTATTGTTGTACGCGGGTATCATCCAATTCTCAAATTTACTCATGTATGGTTAGGGGGGTTTAAATCTGTAAATAAGTCGAATTAAGTTATATTTAAAAACAAAGTCGAATATCACTCCTTTTAATCTTCCATGGAAAAGCTACGTTGCGTACACGAATAGTAAGTTTAAAATCATGTCGTGTACTTTTGTTGGCTGCGCGCCTGTTGCTGCTTCACGAGTCTGTGTCGAATTCGAAAATAATTTCGAGTTGATTCAACAGCTCATTACCGCCGCGAGCAGGTAGAAGCTCTCACAAAGAAGAGAGAGGCGCGGGGCGCGGGAGGCGCTAATCGCCGAGGGGGGGAGACGCGGAGGGCCTAGCGAGGGGCCGGGCAGCTCCACGAGCGCCGCGCCGTGACGCGACACCCGACGCAGCCGTGCGCAGGAAAGGGACCAAGAGTCACGCTGCTTGAGACAAACACAGGGAGATGTGGCGACAAAGAATCACTCGTCAGTCCGAGGGGAGGCGGCGGCGGTCAAGAAAGAGTGACAAAGGCGTCTCGGGAAGGGAAATCGGCGCAGGCCCAGTTACTGGGCCACCTCACTCGCATCCCACAAAAAAACCGGCGGGCGGCGACGGAGAGTCTGCGTCGGGTGGGCAGGTTCCGCGTGGGCGCTAGCGCGGGCCTCACCTTCACTCGCGCGTCCGTAAAGACGCGAATGCGATACTCCTTTCACAGCGAGCACCAAATCAAACAAATCGCTATATTCCAAGTCGTTTCTTTGCTTCGAGGAAATTTAACAAGAAAAAGATCGTGAACGGAAACGCACTGTGTTTATTAGTTTATTGTATATTAGTCGCAGTAAATTACTTCATTGTCCTCATAGGCAGTTTATAACAGCTCTCTCGACAATAAATTATTTATCGTTTATTTTTTTACTGTCAGTCTAAATGTCTTGATGTTGGTACAGAGCTTGTACTCAATGTTGTCAACGCTTTTACTTCGCCATCCTCCATAAGAGTAATGATAAGGGTACCTCTCGTTATGTTGGCAGGATATTCGAATTCCTGAAAACTTAAGTCCATCGCCAACCTCGGCTATCAATTGAATGCAGTTGCCCTTGAGCGTCATTCTGTTCCTTCTGCATCGAGCGTGTGGAACGAATATTATTTTGTGTCTTAGTTCGTTGTGTTATCAAATTGTATCTCTTTACAGCAAATAGTCGCTTTTGTGACTACTATTAATATTTATTCGGATATTACTTAAATTCGTATAAGTTGGCAATACGCCAGGCAGCCATATTGCATTATTCTCGGCAAAATTACATGACTTAGAGTATACGTGAATATGGAGAAAATTCCTGTCTTCAATAATCATCGCGTTTGCTTCTTTGAGTGCACAGAAAGATTGCTGACACTGGACAACAAACCGCAATGCAATCTCCAGAAGAAGGCGATGGGTTTCTCGACGGATAGATCTACAAAATCAATTTATATAGTTATTTAAGCCAGTATTTAAACTAATTTTCGCTTTAATGTCTGTGACTATGTTAAGAATAACAAAGTATTTAAATACGCAATGTAAAAATAGCAAACAATATAATGTGAAATGAAGCTAATACAGGGAAAACTCATTAGATGTATCCTGAGAAGTATTTCTTTATTTACTTCAAACCCCTTCTTACACCACGTGAGCGAGGTACATCAACGGTGGTGTAGTGGTAGCGTCTTCGCTCCCGCGATCGCGCTGAGCGGAAGAGCGTGGGTTCAAACCCTAGTTGAGGTTTTCAGCTGGGGTTTCCCTCACCTACACCAGACAAATGTCGGCTCGGTACCATAACTTCCCTACAACCCAAAATCTCTCCTTCCCAATTCCCTTACTCAAGTCCAACGGTTAGGTGGAAGAGCAGGTCTCACGGCCTGAACCTCCTTTTGCCAAAAGGTATTAAATATATAAATAAATAATAATTAATTTCTGTTTTTAATTTAAGGTAAATTAGAAACTCATGATTTCTCTGTACTTCTTAAGACTTACCTTGCCTATTAAAACATCATTATTAAATATGCGTGGATGAATAACAGAAAAACAGGGGTAGTGTAGGGACAGCAGTTATAATACTACAGTAGGTTGAAAAAAACGTCACAATGTAATTTAAAGTTTTCTTTAGAAAGGTACCAAAAAAATTGTGATTAACTTCTAATTCAGTGAAAACCCTTCCCTACCAGGGATATTTAATTCACTATCCACCATATCAATACGTATCATAAAATACAGTCGCTCGCCACTGCCATCGATTTTATCCCGGTTTCCACTAATCGATACTGTTTCTTCCTGAAGTATATCGATACTATTTTGCGAGAAGGAGACGATGGATGTCGATGAATTCGGAAAAAGATGAATTTTCGGACAGGAATATTTGCATACGCTGCCTAAATGGGGAGAGGCGCGTATCGCACTGGTTCGCCTCCAAGGAATGTTATTAAACATAGATGTGTTTAAGTACTTCGGATAAGAAAATTTGATTAAAATTAAGAGATTGTTTAGGCAAGACAAAATTGAAACGATTCTTTGTCTTGTTATCCATATCAGCAACTGTATCAGAGTCATTATCAGAATAATATTT
Organism: Laupala kohalensis; assembly: GCA_002313205.1. Classification (NCBI taxonomy): domain Eukaryota; kingdom Metazoa; phylum Arthropoda; class Insecta; order Orthoptera; family Trigonidiidae; genus Laupala; species Laupala kohalensis. Next base: position 350,074 of record NNCF01127715.1, on the reverse strand, counting down.
GTGCAAGAAACGTCGCATATAAAAGATATTAAATGGTTCTTGCATTTCATCTCCAAATATCACAGCAATTATTTTTACGTTAAGGTTATAGGAGGAGCAATGGTGTATATTGAAGTGTGCTTCTACGTTTGAGTGCGTGTCTGTATCCGTTTGTAAGTGAAAATGTGTTTCTCTACGCGTGGGAATATACCATACATATACGGGACTAATTTACTTTTTCAATTTCTTGGATGTAGTTTCTTTTTCACATCTTGTGTACTAATTTTCTAAGCATTTTGTTCCGTTTGTGTGTAATTTATAGATATTTGGGCGAAGATTTGTTCCATCAGCCACCGAGCATTACTCACGTGCAGATTAATAAATTATTATTATTATTAAATTTCAATGTTGTGGGTTTCTTCTTATTGACTTACTTTTTTAAAACATTATTTGATATCTCGAACTCAATAATTTCAATGTATTATTAAAGAACTGAAAGAAGACTTCGAAATATTTCCGTGGAGCGAAACATTTGTAAAATGATCGAAAGCAACGTGAAGCTCGTCCGTCCCACGCGGGAATCATTTGAGAGGGCGGCCATTGTTTGTGCGTTGCATTGCAACGTTTTCACACTCTTTTTGATGTCCACCCCATCCGAAGAGTCACGGCTGCCGGCGTGGAAACAAAGGCGTGTGTCCAAATGGAATCGCCAATCGCAGGAACTAGTCAGGGGACATTCAGAGGCCCCAAGAATGTTGACAACATAACGCTTTTGTGTAAAAGGGGCGACGCTTTCGCGAGCACGCCATCTCCCCGCATTTACAATTCTCCTCCACTCATTGTCAGCAGTTGACACGCTCCACGTAAGTAGCTGCCTAAGCCCGCTCCCCGCCACTCCACCCCGCTCCCAGCCGCCGCGCCTACAAATTCTTTAAGATGTTCCCTGAATAGTAGGAATGCGACACAGGCGGCAAGTATGCAGCTAGCGCTGTGTGTGTGAGAGTCCGCGGTCACCTGAGCAGCCCATCAGTGTCTACACAACGACGAATATTGTTGCAGTGATCATTCCCTATGCAAGGTGGCTCAGGTGGTAGCGTTCTTGCTCTCCACCAAGTCATCCCGGGTTCAATTCCCGGTGGGGCAGGGGGAAAAATTTGTGGTTTTTCACAAGAATGGTCGTACAGCTGCTGAAAAGCCCTCCTTCCACCTCCTGCTAATATGAATAACTAACTCCAGTATGAATACTAACAATAGCCTACCACCCAACTCCTGCCTCCTATCGCTCCATGTAGATAAGCTTCAAAAGCACGCATCATTTCCCATATACAAATACTACAATAATAATCCAAGGTTCTTCGCCGTCTGTTGGGTTGGGGGGGGGGGAGTGCAGGCAGCGCTTCCGTCCCCCCTCCATGCTCGCCACTATGTCAGCGCTGCCGCCCTTACCTGCACCCAACCTTCACGACCATTCCTCGGCAGGGAAGCTGAGTATGAATTCGAGAGCGGCATATGTTAACGATATCACTTTCGTGAAAAATTATTTTACAGTACGATACGATATTTGTTGGTATTTGTTAATACTATAACACGTGCCGAACTATTTTTTATCGTTGGGAGTATGTTGAAATATTAATCCACATCTGCCTTAGGGCCCTTGATCGGAATTGACGGGATGGTCCCTAGCTTGCTTCCGGAGTGTAAGTTAGTTTATTGTCCTCCACGTGGTCATTTGCAGTTTGTAACTGCTTTTTTTACAATAAAGTTTATTACCATTATTATTATTATTATATTCCGTTTACGATCTCAGCTTTTTCTGCTGGTCGTAGTGAGGTACGGGCTACACCAAGCACGCTCACTCTGGATGATCCAAAAATTTTCTGACTATTCTTGATGTGTTTAGCAAAACAGCTTTCTGAAGTTGTTCATAAGTGGTCTTACGCAATTTTAACATGATAATACTATTGTGGAGGGAGATAGGGATGACTCCTGTAGAGGACATTGCTACCGGTACTATGTAAACTCTCTCCATGTTCCATATCCTTAGTATTTCTGCCTTAAGGTCACTGTTTTTCTGATATTTTTCCTGAATTGTTTTCTGAAGGTTGTGAGTGTTTGGCACAGCTATGTCTATCAAATAGGTTGTCTTTGTTACTTCATCTTTTAGAACTATGTCTGGTCTGTTGTTATGAATTGTACGGTTCGTGATTATTGACCTGTCATAATATAATTTGAAGTTTGTTGATTCTAAAACGTCAACCGCCTCATATTTGTAATAAGGTGTGCTATTTTCTATAAGACAATACTTTAAAGCTAATGTTTGGTGAATTATGTTAGCCACCTGGTTATGGCGATGTAAATAATCAGTTTGTGCCAACATATTACAAGCTCAGTTTATATGTTGAATTGTTTCAGAAGCAGTTCCACATTTCCCGCACTTATCGTTTTCCATATGGGGATCCTGCATAATATATTTCTCATAGTTCCTAGTGGGAGTAACCGGCCATAACAAACCCTTCTGTTTCAGGAAAAAGCTCCCCTCGCCTGAGCCATGCGTTCGACTCTTTCTTGTCGATATTGGGGTAGCTCAGGTCATGAGGGTGTCTTCCGTGCAGTGCCATGCTCTTCCATTCCAAAATTTTGTCTGCTTCTGTTGAAATTTTTGCACTGTCTAAGTTCGTAGCTTCTAGTAGGTTTAATGGAGTGCAATTGTGTCTGAGCTGCAAATGCTGGCGTGTAGTGAGGATTCCTTCATCCGTTCATGAAAATAAGAACGAAGTTGAGCAATCTGTCTGTTGTATAGGTTTTTTATATCTATAATTCCTCTTCCGCCTTCATCTCTTGGAAGTGTCATTCTCAGATTACTTGATTTTGAGTGGCGTTTCCGATGGTTTGTCAATTTTACTCGCAATTTTCTCTGCAGATTTTCCAAATCAGTGGTCGACCAAGATATTATCCCAAATGAATAAGTTAAAATTGATATTACATATGTGTAATATCCTTTATCAAATTATTACTTTTCAACTCCGTTCTACAGATTCTCTCCAGTCTGGTGGTCAATTCCTATGCAAGAGTTCTCTTGATTTCAGTACGTGCTATCATTTTTTATTGCTTTATTCCTAGATACTTGTAAAACTCAAATTCTGTCATTAGCCCAATTTTAGCCTGCACTGTATCAACTCTTTCAGGGTTTACTAAATCTTTACCTTTACGACTACTAACGATTCTGCACTTTTCCAAGGCAAATTTCATATTAATTTCATATTATTATTATTATTATTATTATTATTCATCTTCTCGGAGATATACATCCGGTACATAATGAGTGAGGGGCCATTACGGCATACCTCTCTCCGTGCCAATCTTTTATGTTTAACACAGTACGCACTATTCTAGAAGTTTCTAAAATAACTGATTTCTGTGTTTTAACGATCATTTCAGTTGAGTTTAGTCCTATTTTTTTATTATTATTGTTATTATTATTTTTATTTTGCTTTTTTCTCAACAAATGCTCGTAGATAAAATGAAACAAGTGTTCATTTCTCTTCATTTTCTGAAGAAGATAAGAATTTCATAACTACGTGGGATGTTACAATAATTATGGCTTTCTGAAGAGATATGTAAAAGTACTTGGGTAAATTTAATGTTTCTACACTTGAATGTAGAGGTTTTGGAATTACTCCTATTGCAGAAATTACTATTTGAACTATATGGACTTGCTTCCAAATTCTTTGTACTTCTCGATAGAGAGGATGTATTTTCTCAGCTATTGTCTTCTGTATGTTATTTGTGTTTGGCACGTCAATGTCTATGGTGTTGAATGGTGTTTATGACGCTTCATTATGAACTCGCTCGAGTTTCGAAAAGTAACAGGTCGATAATCGTGTTCCGATTAATTCATGGTGAGATCTGAAACAAGTGTATTCGTTTTAACTCACAACTTCCGCACGCAACCTTTCTTGTGAGTCGAGGCGGGTGGTGTAGTGAATAGCACATCTGAGGCCAGAGCAGGTAGTCCCGGGTTCGAATCCCGGTCCGTCGCAATTTCACCTGGCTGTTGACGATGCAAATGTATTCGTTGATTCGATCACCACAAAGGACGGAGCTTTCCAGATCTCAGCCCATTTGGTGGATTCCCAAGAAAAGCCCGCAAACACAAAGTCACTTTACGACAAATTCCAATCAAATAGTCAGCATTCCCTTTTTATTAATTCTTTACTCCAATTGATTGAATATGTTCATATTAATAATACTCATCAAAACATCTCCACATTCGGCTTCTTGCCGCGCCTACAGCAGAACTCAATAGATTTAACTTGAACAACGATTTTAAACTTAAAAGACACTCAAAGAACTAACGAAGTAATTAAATTTCATTAATATAATTTAGATAGATTAAAAATCCGGAAAGACTTATTAAGAAGTCAACCAAATAGTTATTACCTGTCTCAGAATTAATCTGTACAAACAAAGGCATCACTGGCGCCCATATTTTCCCATACAATAACTGATTGTTACAGTGTCTTATACCAATCCTTAAAGTTTGTTCCATGGATTCATGAACATTCTGTATTATTAAACACAGAGAACATCAGGACAAACTTCTGTTCTAAAAATACGACAAATTCTAAAACATATAAGGATTATAAAACCTTGGGAATGTCTTCTAATACAAAGCATTCAAAAACACTTCCCTTGGATTATTGAAGTCCGATTTTTCTGTTCCAAAGGATCCGAAATTAATATTCCTGGGTGTATCACATTCACCCATGCTATTGAAACATAACAATTCTATATCTAGAAGACTGAAAATCGTACGTAATAATACGAAACTCATTTATTTACTGCGTTTTCAGAACTTAAAAAAAAGAAAAAAAATACTTACTGAAGGCAAAAGAAGTTCTCTTGTTACTTGACCATACCGGACACCTTAAAACAAAGAGTTAGAGTCAGTCATGAAGCCAAAATGGAATTAAAATACAAATTTAAAATTACACAGAACTCGTATGAAAGTCAATATCTTTATTTCTTTTGTATATGTTATGTATGTTCACGAACAGAATACGCGGTCGATTGATTTTAAGAAGTTGTATAGAATTTTGTAAAATCGGAAATAAAAGAAAGGGCCCAATTGTTCGCAAGGTTTTGTATCCCGTATTAAAACTGATAAGTAAATGTGCTTAAAGTGGTCACCACTCGAGAGGAACAAATGGAGGAAATGGATGAACTCATCCCTCTCTTGCTTCTTCTAATTCCCCTTCTGGAAACAGAAATTGATTGCTGTAAATGAATTGGCGATTGCTATTGCCGGAGAAAACGGAGCTAATCCAGCACTCACCTTATTACAGGCATCCATACATTACGCATTTTTCAACAATCCCTCTCCCCACCATAATACATTATAGAGATTCATCTCCTTCCTCTCCCGCTATCCCGAAAGATGTGGAGAAAATTTCGATTGAATCGTTTGCATGTCACTGCTCTGTACTGTCGCAGCGCGGTTGAGTGGAATGACTGGTCATGAAGCTACAATGACAAAATTTCGACTTAAAATTACCCTTTAGAACCAACATTCATTTAGCATAATGCCTTGTTAGGACATACAGTACTTTATAGGGATGATATTTACCCTTATTTTGAATACACTTAAAATATGAGAAAAAAGACGGATTTTCACTACGTCATTTCGCGTTCAATATTTTAATTTAAAACTAATATACAATGGACAACCATCAATTTTGAAACCAGCGGTGTGCAGCAGAATGGGGCCGATATCATCGTGGGATTTCCACAAACGTTTTCGTATGTTTTGAGATAATATTCAAATAGAAGCAATTTTACAGAAGTCAAATTATTTTTCTTAATGGGATCAACTTCATTCGCTATATTAATGAACTTCACACGAACATCAGAGAAATAAAAAGAAACAGTAAACGCATATTACTTAATTACTCTAACATGATTTTTTTTATCGAATAAGGACATATATTTAGACAGGAACGTACGAAAGAACGTTTGATTTTCGGTTAAACGCTGAAATAAAATAGTTTTGTGTATTAAAATGAGAAACGTTGTGTTAAATTCATAAAAATTCGTAAACTAAATATATCATACTACTTATATAAGTTTTATTTACGCACCTAGTCCTAAACTTACGATCTCAAAACATTTCTCATTATTTATTCATTTAGTGCTAAATTTCGAATTGGAGCCTCGATAGGAGATTTCACTCTTTCTCAATGTGCGGCAGTAGCCATATAATCAGTCATATTCAGAGGTCTGCCTACTATCATACATTTGCTGGATTTTAAACCAGTCCTAATATTTCCGCTGTCTCTTCTCATTCTCCGCCTCTTGTTCCCCGCACCAACTAGCAGCGGCCGAAGTCGATATTTGAAGGCAGTTTTACAGAGTAATGCCAGTCAACTCACTCAAAATTATGATTTTATATTTAAATTGCATGGGTGTTAGTATTATGAATAATAGTAACTAGTAACAATAATCTAATTTGTAACAAAAAGTTAATTACAAAGAAAGTGCAAACTCGCTTGACTCAGTTCGTAAGCATAGTCTCCCATTAACCTATGACTTAGATGGTGCTAAGTTATCCGAATAAAATACTGCAAAAAGCTAAATATGACTTCAGAATGCCCGGTGAACTCTATAAAAATATTTCTTGTTTTTGACAACAGTTTTTAAAAATCATCCTTCTAAACAAAGCGGGAGGTAAATTATTTTCGAAAATTCATCATTTTCTCATAAGAGACAATAAATTCCACCCCAATATTAAACAGTATATTCAAATATTGCTTAAATGTCTATAAGTTGTGTTAGAACCGATGTAAGCACATTTTATTGGATCCATTTATACACATTTTAGGCGTTTGAATGATTTTATCATGTGTGGATAGATCTAAACGAAATATTCTGTTCTATGTGCACATATATTCGAGACAATCAAATCATTTATACTTTAATACATAATTGTCTCGAATATATATGCACATAGAAATAAAATATTACTGAAAATAGACAATCAGTGACGTTTGATTGAATGAGAGTGGCGTTTATATTGAAACTAAACGAAATACGTTTACTTCGATTGATTTCATGACCAAAATCCCCCTTTTAAAAAAATCTCATTTTTAATTTTCTTCCGTTAAGTTATTTTGTAAAGCAAGGTATACAAATCCATGGACGTAGTTCATTTTCTCAAATGTTTATGACAATCACGTAATTCCGTCCTGTACAAATTTCATGTTCACGAGACTCCTTTTGTTCGTGTCGTCATTCACAGAAGAGAGGTTGGAATTCCCTCAGAATGCGAGATAGGGCTCAACAGTCACCGACTGTGGCGGATCTGTGGGGGGCTACAGCTCTCCCCCGGGCGGCCTGAACTCTTGCCAGAGAAAATTTAAGTTGATAAATGGCATACTTTGTGAAAGTGTTACTAGGTTAATAATTGTTATTAATAATACCAGATTAATAAAATTGTAACACCTTATTAATAAAACTAATAATACAATGTTAATGACTTTAATATAGAATTGTTATTAATAATAACAATCGTTAATTATTTATTTAATGTATTTCATTTGAGTTATTATTTTAAAAAACTGTGTTGTGAAACCATAATTTTTTAACAAAATGGTCCCCGGTTAGCCTCCCCCCCTGATTACGGTCTAGATCTGCCCCTGGTCACCGATCCACAAATTGGCGCAGGTACGAAGAAAATGCAAATACTTTGGGTCACAGAATTTACAGAATATCTGCAGAATAATAGTCTTCTCTAGTAAGAGATGCTCTACGGACACTCCTCCTTCACTATTGACCAGCAATTGCGGTTTGACTTCTTTAGTTTCTCTTTATATCACACTGTTGCCAAGTTTCATACAGCGCAATGGTCTATGAATGGTCTGGAGTTCAAACCACGACAACTCAATATATTTTCCTTTTTCTTCTTTTCTATCCTTGAATCACTTTTATTTTACAATTAGAAATAAATAAAGGATGTAGACCAAACTCGAATTTACTATTTGTTATTGTAAAAATATGTTAATAGAAGACACATTTTAGAACATTATCGAGAGAGAAATATTATGAAACATCTTAAAAACATGATCATCCGAATCACATATGAAACTGACTTGTTGAATTTTCGGTGAACAAAAGGATGAACTCAAAACTCATATTTATGATATACTGTAACTGTGTGCGATGCGGAAAGATGTAGAGTTAGCTGTAGTACAATTTTTAATATGAGTGAACAGACAAGCGAATTTTTCAGAGTAAACAAACCTTCGGGTGATACGTCACTCTCATTTCCGTGACTCGCGAAGACGAAACGCGAAACACTTTCATCAAATATGAGCTATTTTAAGCTATTTTTTTCACTTCCAGTCACTTTTCACTACAGTTCTATCAATCAACTATCATTCCCCAATGGATATTTCGTGCCCAGAACTTGACATTCTGAGGTAACAGAAAAATATTCCACATCACTAGAATTTACAGGTCAAGAAATCGCTAGAAATTACTGTTTTATATATTATTCTTCGAGTTTTTCAGTCAGTTGCTAAAAACTATCATTGAAAATATATATCCAGGATATTTTTTTATCCGATAAACGTGTCTTCATGTTCTGACCCAAGAATACACATTGGACTTTGCTGCTCGAGTTATTTTTCGTAGATCGTCACTTTTTAGGTGAAATGAGTAAAAAATAACAAAATAAAAAAGATTTATAGGTATTTTCTCGACCATAATGAAATGAAATGGCTCTTTTTATCGTGTGTGTATAGAATAATGTTTTTGAGATAAAAATACCCACAACCCGATTTCTAATGACCCCGAATATTGATTTTGAGCCAACTGTGCACCCTAACATGTTATTTTTGAAATTATTTTATGGCGCTAGACATGTTTTCTAATCAGAAACTTCAAATGTAGAGGGTGGAGGGTGAAACAAATGCGACCTACCCTACTAAATAAATAAATATATACATGTAAATTAAAAAGATTTAAAGGTAATGAAAAATGTAGAAAATAAAACACACAAAAGTCACTCACATATTTGAAGAAATTGTTNTTATTATTAACTATTCTCTATTTATATTAATGCTAATGAATACGATAGTTCTGGATAATTAATTATTCATTACTATATATATATATATATATATATATATATATATATATATATATATATATATATATATATATATATATACACGTTCATTTTTAATATCTATAAAAACTATTTTTAGAATAATTTCACGGGAGTAAACCCCGCGGCAGACAGGTGTGCAAGGGTCTGGCGCTGGCTCATTCGACGCCCTGGGGCCCCGGGACTCGCAGCCAGAGGTCTTCCTTCGACAGCGGGGGGTCCCGTCTCAATCCCCTCAGGCGCCAACAAACATGCAGCGTTCATTCTCACGGAACTGAACGAGGGACTGCTATGTTAACAGGTGACAAATACACAATATTAAGAGGTATTTTTTGCCGCATATATGAGAATCTAATCATAGAGCATTTTCTGTAAATTGTGTCAAAACTTCGTAGAATTCATTTCATGTCCGCAGTTGTCTACTGACAAAACTTCTCATCCATTCTAAATTTTCAAAGGGAGTCTTAAAGAAGCAAATGAGAAAAATTCTCACTTTTGATGTATATTTGTCTTATGTTTCACATAATTCTGATTGTATTATGGTTATAACCCAATTGAAACAAATATTTGTACAGATAATTTCGATAACATTAACATAATTTAGAGTTTATGTCTGTGTAAGTTATCATTTCAAAACATTAACTCTGGTCCAACGCATGGTAGTAATAATAATAACAATAATAATAATTTCTGGATACCCTCAGCAAGCAAAGCTTGAATACACAAAGAGACACAACAAAGGAAATCAACAAATCCACACCGACAGATCTATCCCTGCCAATAAACCGAATTTTGTTCGAAAGTACCTGGAAAACAACCTGCTTGCCGATTGACGTAGCAGTGCTAGCTGATAAAAATTTAGCGCAGAAAAAAGCGGAAAAGCTGCTGAAATACCAAGATTTTACTATTGAAGTTAGTGGAATGTGGAGGGTTGAAACAAAGATTAGCCCTGTCATTATAAGTTCCCTTGGTGCACGTTCTGTAAATTTAAAGAAGCATTTAGATTCCAAGTCAAGCGAATGAGAAATACAAAAGATCGCTCTTTTTGGCACAGTCCACATTTTAAAAAAGTTCATATAATCTTTTTTTAAATGTTCTATTTGTATATGGGAAATATAACGTGCTATTGAAGCTTATCTACATGGAGCGATAGGAGTTACATGGTAGGCTATTGTTAGTAGGTGGGCCGCTTAGCTCGGTTTACCAACAACTTGGCCCACGTGGAGGGGTTAATAGAAGTAGTTAGAAATAGTTAGAGTTATTGATACTAGTAGGAGCTGGATAGAGGGAGCTAGGTTTGCTTTTCAGTAGTCACAGCTATATGAACTGGGACATTAATGTGAGAAGCTACAAATTTTCTGGCCCCATCGGGATTCGAACCCGAGATGACTTTGTGAGAAGCGACAACACTACCACCTGAACCACCGGTGGGGTAGTTTATAATCCTTTAAAGAGTGGGTAGCAACCTGGGATTAGAAATTTCAACCAGCTTGAACACCTTTATAGCTGTAAAGAGAACTAATAATAATAATAATAATAATAAACTGGCAGATGATTCATCTTGCATTGCTTCTTATAACCCCGAACACAAGAATTGTTTCGTGGGAGGAGTAATAGTAAAGCTAGAATGGTTTTGGGAAGTAAAATATAAGGGGTCGTTTACAAAAGTATTCGTGCAACTTTCATGCTTTTTGAACCCCTCCGTTCTCCTTGATACAAATCAAATTTCAATGAGTTTCAATGGGGCAATATTATTCTTGTTCTTAATTCAACACACAGGCAAATAAATAACCTTTTGGGATAAATGTTAATGTGCCATAAAATTCAATGTTGTACGTATTTAGTTATAGTATGCAAGCACATTTTTGACACACGTCACACTCTTACAAATATTAAAAAAAACAAAAGGATCAGTCTTACTTTCTTTACGAAAAATGACAATTATTAAAATTATTAAATTTTAGATACAAATTATTTAAATAAGTTATTGTCTCTAGTGTCATCTCAGAGAAATTCCTGAATTGTCCTTAGTAGCGCCTGAGGTGACGTTTTTGCACAATGTGCCGGACCGTCTGGGGCTCTATACCGCACTCACACTAAAATGATGGTTGTAATGAACGTAACATGAAAACTATACTTCGGAAAGAAACAAAATAGAATATTTTTACAATCAACGTTGTAGATCACTTCAATAATATTCAAAGAAATCGAATGTATTCTATGTGGCATAAAGCAATAGTCACGTCACAATTATTGAAATTGAAATTTATTTCCAGTTTTGCATGAGTTTTACAAATGTATTACAACCTCTTTTTTTACAAATGTTTTACGAACATGTATATAACAATCCTCATTTTTAAAAATTAAAATCATAAAAAATATTACAACAAGTTTACAAGGTTATTATAATTGAAAAGGTTATCTAACCAGTTATGCAACTTTTTAAAACATATTGTTTTCCTAAAAATTTAATCAATTTAATAAATTCTTATTCTAACAAATATTCTTAAAGACCTCTCTAAGTTCTCCTGAACTTGTCAGAGAGATATTAATTAATTTTTTCTATATGTTATTCTACTACTGCTTTCTATATATTTTTCAATTGAATTAAATAATGAGAAAACAAATAGTATTTAATTAATTACTTCCGCACATTCTTTTTCTATAAAATGGCTGAATGGTACCTTTTCTCCTCAAAGTTAATTTAGCTAATAATAACAAGAAACAAATAAGTCGAACCGCCTGGCATGCCATAGTAATTTTATTTGGCATTTTCAGGTACGTTCAACTTATCTATTTATATTTATATTTTCATTTAGTTGCAGCTTTAATCTCATATTCACAGATTCATTCTACATTAATTTGTTTGCTCTGTTTCCACTTAAAAAATTTATTATATTTTAATTAATTTAATTTTTTTAAATAATTTTAATAAATTTCAAATTTTCATAATTTTAACAAATTTCAAATGTTCATAAACTTAACAATAAATTATTGTATTTTGCATTCTTACATATTGTTTATATTTTTTGTATTTCGTTTTATTTTAGATTGAAGATGCCAGCTCAGCCGGCGAAAGTACTATCTGAATAGATATTTTACTAGAAACGTCATTTATTCTTAATTTAGTTCTGATATTCCAACAGAATCGGCGTTTCTGGAGTCGAGAGCCATCAATTATTTCACAGGAAGGTGAAGGACCTTCGTGGAGGTGATAAAAGGTTACGCAGCGCTGTTGAAGAAAGCAACTGCGCGAACACATTGAGCATGACAGTGTCTACTTAGCGCGCGCGTCAGCTGCTGCCTACGACGACAGGTCACGGTGGCCGGCGAGGAACCCAGGGTCGGGGCGGGGGCGGACGCCGGCGAGCGAAGGAGCGGTTAGGCGCCGGAGGCGACCGAGGCGGGCGCGAGGCGGGCGCGAGGCTTCTCGTACACTTCTCGCAGGATATTTACCTGCTTCCATGACCCTTTGTCCGATCAACTAACGAACGGCCGCCCTCCTTCCAGCGCGTAAACCGACACCTGGTGAAGACCCACTCTCGACGAGGAGAAAATACTCAGAGAAACCATCGCGATAATTAAGAACTGCTTCTTGCTCAACACAATCGAGTATTTAGAACAAACGCTCATCCATATTACACAGCAAATGAATAAAAGGATTATTAACAAAAATTAAACGGAATGAATAAATCAACTGTTCAAATAAAACATAAAATTCCAGTTAAAATACGAGAAACTGAAGAACACGTGCCATCGGGGTTTTATTATTATTATTATTATTATTATTATTATTATTATTTTATTTATTACATGTCTTCTGGTGAGGTTCAGGTCATGAGGTCTGCTCTTCCACCTAACGGTGTCTTGGGAGAGACGCTGGGTTGCCGGGGAATTAATGGTACCGAGGGAAACACCAACTGAAAACCCCACCTAGCTCGGCCTTGCAGGGTTTGAACCGCTCAGCGAAGTCACTACCACTAGACCATCGCTGTCGGAGTCCATTGTTTCAACCGAAGGAGACAGACGCTCGGGGAGAGGGTGTGAAGGCGTTGCTTTGTGCTGGTCAGTGGAGCCGGTCACTGAGGTTGGGCGTGCGCTTAGACCAAAGGGCGGCTGTCGAGAGGTGCACTACGCGATGGCTGCACAATCGATACACATGCAACAAGTGAAACTCGACGCGTAACGGTCGGTCCATCGACCGGACGCGGCGGCGGAACAGGGGGTGGGAAGTTCGCCCCTCAATGGGCGAAGAGCGGCCCCGAAGACCGAGTATGTGTGACAGGGGGCGGTTCGTGACGGAGCTACCGTGCTAACACCTGCAATCGCCCACTCACCACCCAAAGCCCGGAGGCCTCTGCTCGACACCCAGCGTGTTCCGAACCCACGTCAAGGACTAGTGCTTCAAAGATGACTATTTCACTGCGGGGCTAGGTTGGAGCCATCCCGTCTGCTTTTCCGTCTAACACCGTTTTGTGAACGACTAAACAAGTTCGCAAGGTAACTGGCGATTTCATGGAATGCAGCGAAGTATTGGAGCAGAGTGCTTCGCAGTCGTCGCTTCTGGGTCAACAATTTTGCAAATATAATCGCGGATGTCAAAGGGCCCCCCAGAGCAAATGCCCGAGTAGAACCTGAAAACAGGCCACTGTCTTTCGTAGAACGAGACCGAGAACAAATGCTGGATTGATAACATGAGCCGATGACTCTTCGAACCGTCCAAGTCTGCGGTAAAGGAAAAGGAAGGGTAGAGATGGAACCTTCCAGAAAATGTCATCTCGACTATTATTTTTTTTAGTATTAGTAAATGGGAAATGTAGCGTGCTATTGAAGCTTATCTATATGGGGCGGTAGGATGTTGGAGGTGGGTGATAGGAGTATTGTTAGAAGGTCGGTCGGTTAGCTGGGACTACCAACAAATTGGCCCCCGTTAGTAGGAGAAGTTAGTAATATAATTATTGATACAGTAGGAAGAGTGTAGAAGAAGGANACAGCAGCTATATGAACTGGGACATTGAAGTGAAAAGCTACAATGTTTTTCTTCTGAACCCCCGGGAATTGACATAGTACGCACGCTAACCCCTTAGCCATCGGAGCGAGGATGAAAACAGTGTCCTCCCGTTCGGTATCAACATTTTTAGCTTGCACCACCACGACGGACGACGATGCTCCACAACAGCATTTGATTCGACTCCCCGAGATAAGAGCGTAAATCGGCTCTAGAGCTAACCTTTCATCGGAGGCAGCTTCCTGCAGAAGCAACAGGAGGTGCAGGCGTTTACGAAGATGACAAGAGTCTTTTGCAGTCTTACGTCCACATACACGCTTCATTCAATTTAATACTCCCTTCACTCTTCGTAGTTAAAAATAAACGTATCATCCGGATAGATACAGTCACCTACTAATGAAGTGTGATAGGGAAGGAATAACTATTTCACGCAACAGTACCTAACCACGGATTGCCGATAGAAATAATAGAAAGTTTGAGGCTCTAATTCCAGTGCATCTTCTTTGATTATTATTATCACAAATTTTAACCTCCGTTATCAGTGACGTCAGTATGAAGTCAAGAACTCGTTTCTTCGATTGGAATATTTTACAAGAAAATCCGGACAGTTCGACATGTTTCGACAATGACAGTTTTTTGCAGAGATAGAAAAATATGTCGAGGGAGGTACCATTTTTCTAGACTTGGACAGGTATGTGTAATAATAATTATTATTATATTACTGTGCATTTGTTTTTTCTCTGTTCAAACAGGTAGTTGAGGAAACCTTATACGCCAAGCCGGAAGTAAAATTTGGCCGTAGTCGAGACTTAGAAATTTCCTTGTTATGTGACATGTTTGTAATATTTCGGCTTTCTGCATTTCTGGCAGTACATTTCTGGTCAATGGCAACTTTGCAAGATGTTATTGTTATTATTATTATTTACATTATGTATTAATTCGCAGCTCAAAACTGGATAAGATGGGATATGGGACATGCCAAGCATTCCCTCCTATGATTTGATTTAGTATTTACAAAAACTTCCGGAGAATTCGACATGTTTCTAGGATGACAGCTTTTTGTTTAGGTAGGAAAAGGTGTCGAGAGAGGTTTAATTTTTCTAGATTTCTGAACAGGTCTGTGGGGATAATGCCAGTTGCTGAGATAATGATAGGAATAATATCCACTCTGTCAGTCCGCCACATCCTTCCAATTTGGAATACTTGTTAACTTTCTCTGCAGTCTTTGTCAGCATACCATTGGTGTTAGGTATGGCTACATCTATTATGAAAGTAGCCCGGTCTTTTTTCCTATGGAACACCAAATCAGGTCTATTATGCTCCACCGTCCTGTCCGTCAATATTGTTCTGTTAAATAGCAGGTAATAATAATAATAATAATAATAATAATAATAATAATTATTATTATTATTATTGTCATTCTTTCGCTACTCTTCCCGACTTAATGGTGATATAGTCGGTTGTTTTGTAAACCCATTCCAAGTTGCACCCAGCTTCGTAATGAAGTGGTCCGAAAGATGTTAGTGATCTCATTACCTCACGCAGAACGTGGGCAGTTCCCAACAATGCTCTCTCTCTTGCACTTGCCTGTCTTTTGAATTGACAGACAGTTTCGCCAAGTCCTTATTTAAATTTTGAGGAAACGCACTCAAGACTTCTGTCTACGCTCCACATTCGTCCAACCTCAATTGCCAAATTCTTGTATTGTAGCTGCTTTTCTGCCTCCTTCGAAATGACATTCTGGTCACATGTGATAGACAGCAACGTTTACTATATGGAATGATTTGTTACCCAAATTACGGATGACAATGTCCGGTTTATTTGCCACTACCGTGTGATCAGTGTGGATTTGCTGTTCGTACAAAATAGTGTGGCCCGGTCTCGGTATTAGAAGTTACCGGTCTCGGTATATGTTCATACCACTTAATAATAATAATAATAATAATAATAATAATATTTTTGTGCAATTATTAATTGTTACTGCTACTTCTGTTCTTATGATTTTTAAACACTATACTCAGAATAATCTATAGTTCGATAATACTTTGTACATGTAAATTTTTTGCGTTAAATTACAAACATATTGANGTATTATAACTCGCAGCTAACTTTTTATCTTATCTAGGAACTTTTGCTGAAATTTTTGAATCCGCCTCTGCCTTAGGGCCCTTGATCGGAATTGATGGGATGGTCCCTTGCTTACTTCCGGAGAGTAAATTAGTTTATTGTCCTCCAAGTGGTCATACGCAATTTGTACTACTTTTTTGACAATAAATGTATAATTTATTATTATGAGCCACTATGGACTAGGTTCATTTCAACTGGGTTTCTTCTCTTTCCACCACTCCTTCATTCTTTCTCTAGGTTTATATTTTCTTTCCCCCGTCCATCTTGCACCAGTCTTTTTCTTAGGTTTTTCCTGAAAATCTTTACTCCATTGCAATTTTATTAATATTATTATTTTTATTATATTCATTATAATAAAAATTATTTTGTGCTATTATTATTATGTTTATTATTATTATGAGTTGTTATTATTATTAGTAATACTTCGGAAGGACAAACTCCGAATGTCGAGCAAGTGCGTGTGCGAAGTAGCGATGTTTGGGAATTCTTCGTGTCACTTCCTTCCTCGCAATGGAGCTTTGTGTCCTCAGTCGAGGGGAGTGGGGGGAGGACGGCGCAGGTGTGGTGCCGCCCTCGCAACTCAGGCGCGAGGGCGACGGAGGGTGTCGCCCGTCCTCGCGGCGATCGGAGCGCGCCGACCGAGGCGGCGGCGTGGCTCGGCGTTGCGGGAGCGGGAGGGGGAGGGGGACAGCAGCACGGGCGTCTGGCTGCGGGCACAGCGTGACTCGTCCGATCCAGCCGGTTGCTGCTGCGTCGGCCAGTGCCATGTCGGCAACACTGTGCAATTTAACGCTACATAGCTGAGCAGAGGAGCATGTGGACGGACTCGCCACAATCCCACATTATGACAGCGAGCGAGCGAGCGCGAGCCACGGACGAGCCACGCGAGGTCCGGAGCACATATCGCACATAACGTCTTTGTTGTGGATCGCATCGCCTTCACCATCACGGGGAGTGCTCTCGAAACTTCTCAATCAACACTTACACCTTTCTAAACCTTTATTTAAGGTATTACGTGCGCACCGACTGAAGTCAAGTTGCCAACTTTTCACGAAACTTGGAAATATTCACCAAAGTAGTACTTATTAATTAATATTTCAGTCTACTATTTTTTATTGTGACAGAACAATTATTATTAGGTTTTAAAACTTGATAATAAATTTAGATAGTCATTTGACTCTTTCTTTGATAAGGGTTGCATTGTCTTCAGTCACGTGATGCGGCTGCCATTTCCGTTAGAACAGTATTTTCCACAGTTTTTGGTGAATTATTCTTGAAAATGTCTCGTACGCTATGAAAATCTTAACATCATTGCGTTCCTATTTCCATTAGATATGTTTTAGAAGGTTTTCCTCTTTATGTCAAGACGGTACTTTTGCCTAAATATCGAAGAAACATGAACCCGTGAAAGTTTCTCCGTATAAGCCCATAGTAATTTAAAGTCAAATAATTCAAAGTTTAGCGCCGTAAGGGTATGAAAATTCATCGCCACTGGATATAGAAAGGTTCGTACTATCATTTAAAACATTTTTGGGTACTTAAGCCTAGTCGCCCTGACGCACATAATACCTTAAGGAATTAAATACTTCCAACACTCCCCTGCATTTATATTTATGGAACGGTAGTTTTGGATAAGACCGAATTACTAAAGCACCACCCTTGCTTCATACGAAACTGTCTGGTTCACGAACAATACTCCTCGCAATAGAGATAATGATCATCGTCCTTGAGTGTCAACCACTCTGCCAAAAAAAGGCATCGTTCTATATAATTCCCTCCCAAAAGATATTATTAAATCGAATCCCTTCAAATCCCCCATTAAATGCCACCTACTGCATCAGTGCTTCCACAATGTAAAAGAATTTACTGATTTTAATAAAAGTTAAAATGTGGTTTTTATTTCCTCTTAAATATTTATTTTTTTAAATATTCTTTTAAATATTAAGTACGTCAATTCATCTTGCACTTTATCACACCATTGCTCTAGTAATTTCAAAATGATTAAATTTCAAAACTATTTCCCTCCATTCTGTTATTGTTTATTGTTAACAGTGCTCAACTTGTTTTTAACTTGGCACGGTTGTGTGCAATAACTTTGTAACCTCATCCTGGCTCGGTTTTTCTCCAGTTTTCCTTCGGGTAGAGGAAGATTTGTACAGGCTCTCTAGGCTCTATTGTAATGATTAATCTCGTATTTAGAATTATTTTAATAGTTACGATTTATAAATAATATTTTCCGTTTAATCTGTAGTTTGATAATTTACTTAAAATACGTACTTGTGAAATAATTTTTTGTTTTATTAAATAGAAATTTGTTACTACTTTGTTGATTTTATAATACGTACCGAATTATTTTTATTCCCATCTTAGGAGTGTGCTGACATGTTAAATCCGCTTCTGCCTTCCGGCCCTTGATCGGAATTTGTGGGATGGTCCCTTGCTTTTTTCCGGAGAGTAAATTAGTTTATTGTCCTCCACGTGGTCATACGCAGTGTGTACTGCTCTTTTGGCAATAATTTATTATTATTATTATTATATTTAACTGGACAATATTACTCTTCTGGTAAGGATCATCAGTTATTTAACTGAAATAAAATAAGAACAACTACCCTCTCCCTCCTATTATAACTTACATCCACCTACAATGTTCTTCCACCAATCCTCTCATTCAATGATACGTGTATATCTTAGTACTATCGCGGATGTACCTTACAGAGACTCCTCTCAGACGAATAATACTAAATTTAGACATATAATTATTACGAAATAGAAAAACCCTCTTTTATAATAAAGAAACGTAAACCCTTGCGTTGGACTATTTCGTGACTAAATCGAAAAATGCTATCCGACGGGAGTTCACTCATAGCGTTCGGATGCAACTTAAAGAATCCAGATGGAATTTAATAAGTCAAATTCTTGGGCGTCATCGAAAAATAAAGCCGCCGAAGGTCGCATCCTGGAATAAAAACACTCCTCCGTGGAAGATTTTCAGCTTTGGGATACTTCAAATCCATCTCGTTCAAACGATAATAGTTGCTAATGCAATATTTGAATTGGCGCTGCTTTTTACATACAAATGTGATGTTCTCGCTGCCATAACTGAATCCCGCTTTGTTGATCGTCTTCCGCGCTCGACGCCTTGTCTGTGCATTGTCACTCTTAGTCATCACTTTCAACACGAGTGTTTCATCACATGTCATCGCCAACTACGTTTGCACCCCAATGCAGTACGAGGCGATAAGAGCGAACTAGCTTTTCCTAGTTCCATCAAGTGATCATTACTAATGCATTGTGAGGTAATAATGATCACTCGATGGACTGGGAAAATACATTAATTTTGGACAAAGAAGTTAACTATTACGAACGTGGTATACTAGAAATTATATTTATAAAAAATACACGCGGGAGTTTGAATTTACATACAGACACTGAAAGGTTATATGATTTATACATTAAAACATGTTTCTGTAGTTTCTGCTTTTTTGTAGAAATATTTTGTTTATATTTCTGTTTAATATAATGTTCAATTGCTCTGTTATGTTTCTTTTTAAACGAATAGTTTTGTTGTTATTTGAACCACCTAACGACGAATTAAAACGAAGTGGAAACGTGAGTTCTTATCACAAAATATATATTATTCGTCCAGAAAACGTCTTAAGTCTTCCATTATTTATTTAATTAGATTAAAGAATGATCGCTGCGTGTGAAGATAGCTGTCAGGGGTTGGATGTCTTTTTCTTTTATACAAAACCACACTTTCATTCCGTGCTTGATGAAAGTTTGCACACTTAACACTCAAAATACGAGGAAAATTATAGTTTTCAATGCCGTTTAATTCGCAATTCAGCCCTCATAGAAATAGCACCCCACGGGATGGTAGCGGTAAGGGTTTGCTGAGATGAACAATGCAATTCGATCTCCTGAGCCGTGCCGCTCACGTATAAATTCCACCTCAGACTGTTCTACATATTAATGATAGACTTAAATAATTCCACTGTTCCTTCGCTGATTTGTCGTGGATTTAGATATCCTTGGGGCTCATGGAAGGTAGAGATCCGCAATTACTAATCCACCGACACTAGGACGAGGCAATGAGATCAGCATCTCGCTCCGGCCGCTCTGACCCCAGGATGGACCCGCTACTCAATTTACAGCAGGCTGAGTCAGTCTGGACGTTGAGGTATGAGGAAAAAACCCTCAAACTTCACTGGTTGGAAAGCGCTCTTCCCACCAAGCCACTGACTCCTAGTTTCCTTCAATGTCAGTTAATCTCACAAACAACATTTCTATTTCAAATGCGCATGAATGAGCAAAGTTCAAAAACAACTGTAAATGTAGGCTTCCGTGTAAATATACCTGTTTGTCCGGGGCGCGCCAATATACGGAACTACGAACGTTTCGGCCATCCTGCTGGGGCCTTCCACAGGACAAGAGTACGACAGCAACTTGGGTCTTTTTGACTCCGACATTGCCTTCAAGAAGGACTCAGCAGGATGGCCGAAACGTTGGTAGTACTGTATACTGAGATGCGGTGTGTCCCGGACAAATAAGTATATATTGAAATGCATCTGCTTTCTCCGGCAAGAGAGATTAGAAAAACTTACGGGACATGGAACTTTGCGCACGGATAGGGAAGACAAGAGACAAGACATGGATGTGCGGCAATGGAGACGACACGGTTGCTCATGTACTACGGGAATGTCCTTTATATGTCAAAGAAAGAGGCGAATATTATGCAAATTCAAAAGAAGAAAGAAATGTACCTACTGCAAGACAATAATAGACACTAATAGCAACAAAAAACGGATATAATGATTTCTCTGACTATGTACAACGACCATGTGTGATAAGGGATAAGTACAAAACGACATAAAAATGGTAAAAGACAGACACTTCCAATAACAGAAGAAAGATGAAGTAAATAATGTTAAAACCAAGATAATTAACAAGAAGGAAAATATCTACATAATGACTGTTGAAGATGTGGATTACATGTAGCTTCTTTTACGCACCAATTGATTTGGTGAAACAAAATTCATTAATTTCACTATCAAACAATGAAAAGCTATGTGTCACTATTTTAGACAATCAATTTCATTCAGTATTTTACATTATCACATCACCTTCCATGATTACATTTCACTTGACATTAAAGATATGTACCCGTCAATGCCTCATGAGTTAATAATTGAATCAATAAGAGAACGTAAATAGTACAAATTTAGAAATAAAATTTCCGGTAGATCAAATAATCAGAATTTTAAAGCTTGTACTAAATACAACTAATTTCAAGTTCGATAATACATATTATAAACAACGAACAGGGGTACCAATAGGTGGGACATTGAGTAATACGATGTGTGAAGTAGCACTGAGGAATTTGAATCTGTGTGCTTGAGCAGAGTATTATATGAAGTATGTAGATGACAAGTTTCTTATCGTAAAAGAAACATGTTAAAAAGTCCTTGAAAACATTAACTCAATTTTACAAGACAAAACACGAAACTTCGTAGATACAAAGTGATTAATGTCGAAGTAGAACTGATAACAGACTGGTACAGGAAACCCTCAGCTTCTGGAAGAACGCTAAACTATAAATCTAAATATCCTTATTTATGAAAGCGAATGTAAGAAATGGCTTACAAAGAAAAACTGATTCTTTATTACATGAAATGTTTTTGAAAAGTAACATTCAAGAAGTAAAGAACATACTTGTAATGAATGATTATCCATTAAAAGCAATTAATAGACGTATTAAGAAATTTAAATAGCAAATATATAATGAAAGAAATACAGATATAAGTAATGAAATTGTAATTAATGAAATGAGTAATAAAAAAGGCATTGAAGCAAGAAGCGATAATGGTATGATTGTGATACCATATGTATATAGTATTAATAAAGAAGTAAAAATGTTTTAAAGGAATTTAAAATCACTAGCATGTGTCGCGTTGAATTTGTTAAAAGTCAGAGAGATAGGATTGCAAGATTTAATCAGAAAAATGTAATATACTCCACTCCGTGACGTTAAGTACATAGGACAGACGAAGAGGAAATTGAATACAAGGATACAGGAACATGAGAGAAAATGTAAAAAGATTAATGATGACAAATATACACGAAATGAACTTCAAAACTACGAAGATTGTAAGAAGAGAGGTAACTTATTTCAAAAGATTGATTTTAGAAACTTGTTTTATTAAAATGAATACAAACGTGAATACTCAATTAGAGTGTAACACTTTTACAAAATATTATGATATTGTATTATATATGGTTAAATAATAAATGAAGTTGTTATTTTATGTGAAATATTGGTAATGCTCATGTTTCGTAAATGTAAGTTACCCACACTCTGTGAATCATAGTATTCAACCATGTAATGACGGAGAAGGTTACGTCTGTACGAACCTTCCATGGTTTTAATTCATATCTAATGTTTTAAATGTGATTGACTGTAGTATTTTTAATAACATGATTTTAATTGTTTCTGCACCAGATGTATGTTATATAAATATGTTTTAGCACCTTATTGTAATTAATGCATTGAATGTTATGTAACACTTTTATGTATACAACTACCATTTCTGTCTGTTGTGATGTATTACAGCTGGTCCCCATGAAGAGAGAAACCAAATCTCGAAATTTTGGCAGGATAAATAAAGTAATAAAGAGGAATGTCTTACTTTGAAGTGATAATATAAAATAGTGAATGAAATTGATTGTCTAAAATAGTGACACATAGCTTGGCAGTGTTTGATAGTGAACTTCTATAATAGACAATCAGAGAAACCTAAAGTAGAAAATTAATTAATTGTTAAACAAAAAAGTACTTCATGAACCATCATAATTAATATGAATTGCACCAGCTCAGCAATGTATTCAAACAAATCCTCATGATTCAAGCGCGTAATTTGCAACTGCCAGGTAGAGACTCCTTCGCCAAATCTTCTCTAGCGCAATTGAGACAATCTTCATTAATTTACTTTATGCCTTTTGGGGAGGTTCATGTCATGAGGCCTACTATTCTACCTAACCATAGGACTTGGGTACGGGAATTGGGAAGGGGAGAAGTTGGGTTACCAGGAAACTTACGGTACCGATCCGACATTTGTCTGGAGTGGGTGAGGGAAACCTCAACTAGTTCGGTCGAACAGGTTTTGAACCCATGCTCTACTGCTCAGCGGGATCGTGGAAGCGAAGACGTTACCACTACACCACCGCTGTCGGTAATCTTACTCTTCTCCACTCCTTCACAGTCTGATTCTCTTTCGCGAGAAAATTCTCCAAAACATAGGAGAATAGCTCCGCAAAGTTGCAATAAAAACGATTTTGTGTGTCCTCATTAATGAGAGCAAGAGAATTCGTAATTTTTTACAGACGCAAGTTCACGATGCCGCCTAACTGATATGCATATCAGAACGTCCAGAATGAAATTTTACGGATCGTTGGAAAAAGTATTTGTCAATAATTGAAGGGGGGAAAACGAGAATTGTCGGTGAGACATTATTGTTCAATAAATAATTGGGTCGTTCGTACGAAATGTGCACCTGGCGCGTTTTCCAAGAACAACCAGCGAACACTTAACGACTAAAAGTCGTTCTGCTCAGCAAATGGAGAGGTGCCCACGTAATGGTTAAAAAATAAGCTCTTTCAACGATTCAACGCCTTTCTTCAATACAAAGTCAACATGTGTAATAGGGATGATGTTTTTTGCATTTAGGCCGAACAAAACAAATATTTTTGAAAATTATGCCGACGGTTCGACCTGTAATTTTGGTCACAATCATGAAAGCATCAATTTAAAAAAATTAACAAGTCATCACTCAATTTAAACATAACAAAAAATACGCATCTAAATTAACTACTTTATAACACATTATAAAACCCTCCATCCATTCCACAATACATGTTAACACTGTGTTTGTAACGGATTGAGGAAGCATGGACTAACCACATTGCCAACTTTACACCAATAAAACTATTACCAACTCGAATCAACAACATAACGAATTTCTTAACAATTACGAAACTCCGTAAAATAATGATTTATACAAACAATAATAAAATAAAAATTTATACATAATAATAATTGTTAAATACATTTAATAATATTGCAATACATGGAATTTAATTTGTCTACATCAGTCCTTTCGTTGCAAGATACATGATTGGAAATGTGTATCATTTCTTTTATTCTTCTCTTTTTTAAATTGTTTTCTTAGTCAATAATCGATACCTCATCAAATTTGAGCTTCCACCCATCTGCTTGGCATGTTGAACTAATGCACAGTTTGGGATCCCTGTCGGAAACCAACTTGTGTTTGCAATTGTAATAAAAATCAAATTCATTTATACAATTGAATGAATAGCAATAACTATAAGAGAACGAGAGTAATCAGCGTATTCCTTTTGAGCAATTAGCTACTTCGTGAGAGCTCGAAAAGGGACGCTGCCGACGTTACAATATTCAATATTATGCTTGGGAATTCAGAGAGATACTCTTTTATAAACTGGTTTCTCTGATTCAATTTGTGCTGGTCGGAAAATAACTCAAAACTACAATGACACCCCGCCAACGCTCTTACCTATGAATTCAAGTTGGAGTATTGAAATTTTCGTACCTTAGGATCCAAATTTTTTTAAGACTTTTCGAACAAAATAATTTACACCATTTCGAAAAAAATTAGAAGCCCTAAGCAGGAATCACACAGAATGCCATAATATACCTATAGTTGAAATACAAAGCTAAAAGTAACCGAAATGCAAACGGGTTTGTTAAAGAAAGGGGTTTCCTGGAATCGGAATAGCTCTTCTTATTTTCTCTCTCAAGACCCGTATCCAACAGTCAATATCAAGACCATTTAATAGATTCTATAATTCATAAATAGTTTCATTGGTTACATTTCTTATGTCAATGCTCGCTATTCTTCAATTACTTAATTTCCATCACACACGCATAAAAAAACAACATTGAAACTTTTTAAACACTTCTGGATGTCGCCCGATGCCTAGGTGCAAGGTTCGACACATTTCTACTGCTTTCCTATGATCAAATTTCGAATTTGAGTTACACTTCATCTTCTATTTCTTTTTTTTGTTTTTGTAATTAATTCCACCATAAAGTTTAATTCCCGTATATACTCTGTCCGCTCCTGACCTTATAGATCGCAATTCATATACAGTGCATGCAACCTCTACATAATAAAATAAATAATTACACTTGTTTACGGCTATTTCCGATTTAAGAGTTTCTGGATAAACAGTATTTAAAAGTTCAACATTAACTGATTTATTGGGTCGAATACACAAATACAGTTGTGAATCAGTGATATTAAGATGTCACCTTCGGAGTTAAAGATGAAAATGTTCCTCAGAAATAGAAACAAAGCGAGATATTTAGTATTTTAATAAAATGTTTACAAAAGTACAAGATTTATTTTATGACGCTGGCTGCTTACTTTACTGGGCTTCACGGAAGCATATAGAGTAAATTAATCATTTGAATTAATAACGAAAGAACTACCCACAGTTCGAATCATATTCACGTTGCCGATTTCTAGGGACAGGGGAGGGGGCACGGCAGAGAGGGAAACTAGGGATAGAAGTTGCTTCAATCATCCCAATGAGTCTTGACTACCTCATAGAACAAAATAATGTGCAACCAGTGGCACGGATGTTCAAATACGCTGCCCAACCACTATTATCTTCATCGAGAAGTCGTAAGGCACTTCAATACAGAGGGAGAACATTTTCTAATCATGAGGTTGCCAATCAACTATAGTTTTAATTTTAGGAAAAGAAATCACTTCTTTTCATCGAAATGAACGTCAATGATTGAGACATGTCGGAAGACCATGAACGCAAGTAAAGAGCTTTGAAGTGACTTAATTTTAATAGTCTTCGATTCGAGAGGTAAATTGCGAAGGCGAGTTTCCCCTCGCTTGGAAGGGTAATGAGTTCATCCCCTGATCGATTCGTAGAATTCTCGATATAAAATGAAATCGTCAGACTCAAAGGGTCTGCTTCACGTTTTCGAATATAAACCTTGAATGTCCTTTTTAAATCGATTTGATGAGAAATTTCACTTTTTTAAAACAAATACACATCCTCTAAGTTCAAGGACTGCATAATTAATATTGAGAAGGGATCTCCGCTAAATTTGTATAAATAACAATATATATATATACTGTCTNTATATATATCAATTTAAATAAATTAAATACGGAAGACAGTCTTGCATTATTTATTTAATTCGATTATGTGAATTACACCTGTTCTTCAATATACGGATCCACGTAATAATTATTATTTATCTACTAATACAAAGATGAACGTGCTCATCTAATTGCGGAGAGTTGACTTCTAAATTACTGAACTAATCTTGATGACAATCGCCAACGAGGTAGCTAGAAACGCAGAGAGTATCGTAGAAATTATCAAAAAATTTGATATTTCGTAAAATTTACTAATAAACGGCTTCTTCTTATTTACCCCCCAAAACTGTAGAGAGGAAACTATTAAAGATGGTAATAAACATTTTTGATATTTGGTATTGAAAGAGGCACACTACGAATGAAATTCTTGAATTTCCGATTTTTAAAACCCGACAAATTGGGGTAAAATGTGATTTTTGGAAGTTTCGCGAATTTTGCGAAGTACTTCATATATTTCCACGGGTTTGTATTTAAACGTTGTTAATTCAGACATATAAAAAACAATTTTTAGCTTCTTCGTTTTTTCTCATCTACATGCCAGAAAAGGGGTATTTTTTTCAGGTTTCCGTCGTCCACGCTATGATTCCCCCTGTGGGTGACTCCTATAAATCTGAAAGTGATCCAATAGTGCTTTATTATATTTTACTGATTTCAATGACATAAGTATTTTATGTCGTCCATGGATTCCAGAGAACATGTAATATGTATAAATCACAAAACAGTTTGTCAGTCGTTGCCTGATGATGGTGCACACTGGCGGTCGAAACGTTCTCAGTTTCTTTAAGTGATAATAAATCGAGTCAGTGAAAATAAGATAGTTTCATTCAATAATAATATGTAATATGATCTTTACAACGCGTATATGAAAAATAAATGACCTCCACAAGCGAAATGATGACAAATGCACAAATATTAATAAATACTATTTAAGAGATGGAGATTACATTAATTAATATTATTTAAGATAATATTATCATAGACAATTGGAGAGTGAGAAGATGTAAATGTAGTTATCGAAATCCCCTATTTGATTTAACAGTAATATATGTTAGGTTATGTTTCCACTGTATTTAGATGCGGCTGAGGAGTGTATTATTATTATTATTATCCCTTCATGCATGCTTAAATGATGTGGTGGCCGGTTATTTTTCATATTTTTTCCCGAGAGCTACCAGCTCTCTGAGGAGGAAATACGTTGCGGAGTAATTTTACACCACCTTCCTTAGTATGGACGCAGTTTGAGGTGATCTATTTCTTGAAGCAGTGAAGGATCTAGGGGGGGGGGGGCTAAGCGAGTTATAGTCCCCCCATTGGACCTGAACTCTCAACAGACAAAAGCATACGTTGCCACTTTAAACGATAAATAAATTTGGTTGCTATTTAATATTGTTAATTGTTTATTATCTACTTGATATATTTATAATATTTATAAAACTTGTGCTGTAAAACCATGATTTTCGAATAAATGCTCCCCAGAGCCCTCTCCGGTAGCCTCCCCCCATCTTGACCACGGTCTAGATCCGCTACTGCTTTCCAGCAATGTACCGGGAATCGTCGCCAAGTTCTTGGACATTCCGCGAGGTATCATTCCCAGAGCCCCAATCATGATGACGATGACGACTATTATCATTATTATTATTATTATTCGTTGGGCTTTAGGACTCGCCAACAACCAGTCATCAGAAGAGTGACGACGGAGGAAATATTTGCACAAAAATCAGAGAATTCAGAGCTAAGAGTGAATAAACTAACAATCCAATCGTCCTACGCCCGTGAAAAGCGATGGCTCCTTTGAGGCGCCTACACGTCATTTGGTGCCAAGTGTAGATTAATTCATACACTATCATGGCTGTGAGTCAGCGTATGGCTAGAAGGCAAGACCCAGAATTGTTTACGTTGACAGGAAACATTCATGAAATTGATGAATTATGAAGAATTGAGAACCTTTCGCCTGATCCTTATATACTTGGACTTGCACCACATTTGTACATCAATAGAAAGAAATACTTCCATTCGTGCTCTTAGACTTACGTACACAGTTCATAGCGGCGGATACAAGGGGGGTGGGCACAGGGGGCACGACCTACCCCCCTCCGCCAAAAGATATAGCAATAGCGATAATAAAAGAGATTTCGAAACAAAATTCAGCATACCCATTGAAAGTAACAAGACGAACTAATAAATGAATAATGATGTAAAATGATGACTTAATGAGACAAAAATAAGACTTACTTTGCTTTTTTAATTTCCACACCTACATGGGATCATGAGCATAAGCTGCGATATTTTACTGTATTTTTCTCTGCCCACGCATTTCGTAAAAAGTGTACATTATTTTCAATATACAACATTGTATTTCAATATTGTCGCTTTTGTCCTCGCATTAAATACCACTGACTTTTTATAATTCTATACATGTTATGGTTTAGATGGAATGCTGTAAACGTTTTCGGTTTCATGTGAATTGAAATGTTGGTTAAATCTGAAGCAGTTAATAGACACGTTGACTGGAACGTCCCAAGTAAAAATTTGGCAAAAAATCACTAATTATTTCAAAAACGTAAATTTTAAGTTTTTTTTTTTTGAAAACTGCAATTTACGTTAATGCGTTATTTACGTATATGAATGCCTCGAATTGAAGTTTCAAGAAGTTAATTTTAAAAAAATTTCCGATGAAGCACACCCTAGTATTTTTACAAGCTTTTATTTAACTTCACTTGTTAGTTCGTATGTTTGGGTTAAACCATGCAACTGAATTTTAATCCACTTCCCCTCAATCCATTGAACTAAAATTTGCCACACATACATAAACCCTCCCACAATGCAATATAGCTATGTCCATTTCCAATGAAAACTTTTAAAAAGGTTTTTTAACAAGGATTTTATTCCGAGATAACTCGCAGGAAATCATTTCCGGGAAGCTTTCTCTGAAATACAATCCGTCTCTCTCATACATGTAAGTACAACGCATTGCATAACCTACGCTGTTCGTTTTAACTTCTTATCTTATCGTTATGATCGTTTCTCAAAAGATTATTTTTTCTGGGGGGCCTTAGGGCTGGCCAAAGTCAAGGTCATTAGAACCCTTTGAAAGATGTTCATGATATGGGAAGGTGAATCTCACGGATGCTATATCGTTTATGCTTTTTATTTATATTAATGCAAGTTTGTGTTTGAAAGGTATTTTGAGTATTACAAATGAACAAGGAAGATTAATTATGACTAATAAATAAAAGATTCTAATACTAAAATGTATAAAATAATCAATAAAAACCTTTTTAAAAACAAGCTTTTATTTAAACGAATAAAATAAGATAATGTTTTCAATAAAGTAATGCAATGTCAAATGCTAATTCCTCCATACTTATTTAACATAAGTGGATCCTAATAAAAATAAACATACTTACTATCTTGATCGCTGAAAATTATTTAATATTTATGTTGAATTACCAGTTTTCAAAAAGCTTGTTGCGCGAATTGTAAATAAAATACACACATCGACAAGTACTACCAACTTCTCACTGTCCAATTAAATTAATTGGTATCCACTTTTACGAAACATTTCGCTCGACAAGCTTTTTGAAAATAAATAATTCAACATAAAAAATTAAATCATTTTCAGTGATAAAGATAGTATGTTTATTTTTATTAGGATCTACTGATGTGAAATATGTACAGGTATTAGCATTTGAATTGCATTACTTTATTGAAAACATTATCTTATTTTATTCGCTTTAGTACATCGTTTAAATAAAAGCTTGTTTTTAAAAAGGTTTTTTATTTATTATTTTATTTTTCGTGGGTCGCTCCCAAAATCAAATCCTAGATCCGCTCCTGAGAGTTGAAATCGTATTTTAAAGAATTAAAGTTTTCTTTTTCATTCACTATCGCGTTAAAACAGAACTGTGAAGTTATTAGACTGAAGCGTTTCCAGAGAGTCAACATTCGGTAATTCACGACGTATCCTGAGAATATTACCTTCCTTCACATTTCACTGAAGAACGGTTCGGTAACTGATAATATCCAGTGACCTTTACTTTTCCCCTTGATGAACACGATTCTCTATCACGGAGACACTTAATTTCCTTATCAGCAGCTATGGGTGTATAGCGTAAAAATGAACTCAGTTTTTTCCTTCGAAATTCTCAAAATATGTGAAATCGAGTAAACAAAGATAAGAATCATTAATAGAATCTTAAAGAAAGGAAAAATTTAAAACATACTCGAAAATATTACTACGTATTAGCAGATGTTTCTTCGCAATATTCCTTAAACGGTTTTGGTTCTCAACGATGTAATAAAATGCAGTGAATTTGGTAACAAGTTAAAAAACAATCATATTACTAATAAAAAATTGAGTTGCGTGTGAATATCCTAATTTTCACTAGTTTTAAAATTTTAAGGAGCAGACTTACATTGCACCTCTCGGAAAGTAAAATTCGATAAGATTATCTGGGAAAACCATATTTGAATATTAGCAACCACAACAGGTTTCGAAATAGTATTTTGACTTAAGCTCACCGGACAAATTATTAGTCATTTCTAGGTGACTAATAATTTTGTTAGTACCATGCAAAACCACCTCTCGCCTAGATAACATTATGTAACAAAAATTGCTTAGCTTTTTATTATTTTTTTACAGCAAAAAATGGAATATCAACATAACTTAAAGAGTTTGCTTTCGCAACAAGGGAAAGTTTTCTTTGAATTTTGGTTATTTTTAACGTTCAAATATTAAGGTTTTTTAGCCATAGATTTGAAATTTACCATTAGATTTCAAATATTAAGTTAAATTACACTAAAAAGTCTAAAAGTTACTTAAGAGCGAGAAAATTTTACTTACTATTTTTAAAGCAAAAATCGAAAAAGAAAATGTTTAACATGATTTTATTTTGAAGACGACGAACATACGCACAAAAAAAATTATTTTTGTATCAATTTTTCCCTCTGGCCTGAACTACCTGTGCTCTTGTTAGAGGGGGACTAATATTTTGTCCGGTGATTTTACCTTATAGTCCTTGTTTTCGTGGTATAATTTATGTATATGTTTAGAAATATATTAATGTATGTATTGTTACTTATGTTTTATTATCATGTATTATTTTTTTGACGGTGGTAAGGCGGAAGAGCAGGCCTGATGGCTTGAGTCTCACCACGAAATAAAAGTTTATTATTATTATTATTATTATTATTACCTTCTTTGCGCTTGAAGACGGAGAACTTCCGAGTCCGGTTTCGAATTTTCTCTCAATCGAAAAAAGGAAACTAGAACATTTGGAATCGTTTTCGTTCATTACGTCATATCAGTGGACAACACGCCAAATGAATACGAGCATTCGATTCATTACATTACCAAATATTGTCCTGAAGGTCGAATGTTCCTTTTACATAACAATGTTGCGCTCACCCTTTGCCTTCCATTTCTGAAACATTTAGATAGAAAATCTGCAAACCCAGTAGGTTCGAAATTTATGTGAACTGGCAAACAATTTATTACACTGGATAGAAGATTTGAACTACTAACGATTGATATCACATTCATTGCATCCAATAAAATTGTAAGAGAATATAGCAG
Source organism: Laupala kohalensis (assembly GCA_002313205.1). Classification (NCBI taxonomy): domain Eukaryota; kingdom Metazoa; phylum Arthropoda; class Insecta; order Orthoptera; family Trigonidiidae; genus Laupala; species Laupala kohalensis. The sequence goes on along the minus strand of NNCF01127715.1, from coordinate 318,005 downwards.
CAAAAGGTGCCTTCAGAGAGTATTAACTTGATCATATGATCAATTTGAACTAAAATTCCTCACAATCGTAACTTTAGATAGCAACTGCGTTGGTTTCGATGTAGCTATTTTTACGCGTGTTAATTGACAATAAATGTGTAATAAGTATTATTACAGAATCAAAATGGTTAATGAATAAAATGCTTTGATTAATTTGCAAATTTCTACTAGAAGATGTGACATTATATGGTTCAGGAAATAGAATTATATTTTAAAAATTACACCAAATGACTAGTTTGATTTTAAATTAGAATGTATTCCATTAGTTCAATTGATGTGATATTGTCGCAACAAGTCTTTATAATATCAGAGAATTCGCATTACAGATAAGAAAAATTAGTTCTCCTTATCGTTTTCTCTACATATTCTTCAAGTTGTCTGCAATAAATTCTTCTTTTTCTTCTATTGTTTTCGGGAGGTGCGGAAGAAATATGTGATGAAGAATTCTCCATATCAGTTAGTGCCAATTAAATATCCAAAAAGGATTAAAACAGAGTAAACGACTATATAATTGAACAATAATACATTTTTAGATGCACCTAAAAAATTAATTCACAGTAGATTCTTTAATCCGGAAAGTATTCGCTGGCCAACGTACTTTCGCATTTTACGTACTGCTCGTGGTAATAAAAGGTGAATAATTAATGAAATAGTCATAGACTAACGACCATTTATGGTCGAATAATATATATTTTGTGATAAGAGCTCACAATGTTTCCACTTCGTTTCAAGTCGTCGTCAGGTTTCAATAGCAAGTCTTTATTTCGATCATATAATTGTAGTAACAGAAATGTTAGTAAAACTGAGGCTAGAATTGTTACAAAGTTGAGAACGACCGAAGTGACCAAAATCACCCTTGTCACTGCAGCCCTTCCAAATGAGGAATGTCGGTAACAATTTAGCAGCGGTTCTCGCGGGGCCGCGCGCGTCGACGCGCCCGACCGCGAGCGAGACGCGCGCGGGGGAGGAGGGAGGCGCGGACGAGCCACCTGCACCCCGCCCCCCTCCGGGTGGGGGCCGGGGTGCGAGACGGGGGGCCACGACACAGCTCGTCCGAGGACGGGTCGCTCAGGTAGAGCGCCTTTATGTGGTAGCGGGCGACCGCGCGGCTGCGCACGCATTCCTTTTGAGCCGCCAGTATTGTCTACGCCTGGCGGCCGACCGGCCAGGCCATAAATGCCAGGCGATGCGGCGGGCGACGGCGACGGAGAGGTGACCGCCGCTCGGAAGATTCAGCGCACCACCGTCCCAATCCTCCGCTCAGATACCATTTATTAAAAAGAAAAGCAACACCGAAACACGGTGTCCTCATGTGAATTTATCGACTCGACCTCGAGGTACTTGGTCCATGTGGCCGTCGCCTCAGAGGTGGCTGTGGGGGCTACGTGCTGGAGTCGGAGCTGGCACAGGCGCGCGACACTGCTTCACCATCACACGAATGCAAGACTTGCACCCAAACCTCCTCCTTCCACCACCACACTACAAAATATATTTTTATATTTATTGTATTATTTGTCAATGAGAAATGTCGCGTGTAATTGAAGCTTATCTACATGGAGCGATAGGAGGGTAGAATGGTAGGAGTATAGGTGGGTCGATTAGCTGGATTTACCAACAACTCGGCCAACGTGGAGGGGTTAGTAGGAGCTGTAACAGCTTCTCAGACAGAGCTTTATGAACTGGGATATTAATGTGAAAAGCTACAATTTTCTTCCGGTCCGACCGGGAATGGAACCCGGGATGAGCGATAACGCTAGCACCTGAGCCACCGAAGCATTGCGACGAAACACTTTTATTGTCTTTCAACGTACGCATCTTTCCACTCAAGTGAGAACAGGGAACATATATTTTAAATGTAGCGAAGACGTGTGACTGGGGTGTACTTCATTACTAATCATAATTGGTAATCATTCATGGCTCATTACCGATACATACTACAAGATAGACCAATCATCTTTTACGACCCTTACGCCCGGTTCAGAGGGATTAAATTACAGATCCAACATCAGCAAACATCCTACGACAGAGGAGAGACATTTAAGGCGCTGAACCAATTTCTAAGAGGAAAAAATGTATTGGGATATTTGTCGCGTGAATGAACGTATATGTTGGATTTTATTTCAAAAGGGTGCATCTGTGAACTCACTACATGCGTGAAAACAATTACGTAAGTCTAATCAATTATTAAAAGATTATGGTGTCCTTTGAGGAGCGTCACGGCGTGAAGACGTAGTGAGGGCTTCCGAACCGCGCAGGTAGCAGCTGCAGGTAGACGGAGCCAGAGCGCTTCCAAGATGTGTCCGAATGGACATTTGTAATGTGCTGCGACGCATCACCATCCAGACAAGAGGTATTCTGGTTCCTTCATTCATATACGTCCTATATGCAAATTTCTCTCATCTTTATTTTAATAGCACTCGTCGGGTCTAATGTCTCTCCACCAATCGGGCGCTACCATCGCCACGTTATTTTTTAAGTAAATAATGACAATGCCATCTTCGAGATAAAAAGTTTTTTATTCATATTGACATTATTCACGTCTACAATCATTATTAAAATGATATTATTAAACCGACCTTATTGAAGACTATTTATTATTATATGCCAAAACGCTTCAGCAGTAGGTTGCTGCCATCGTCAGGTGAACATGTTCGATTTATCTTAGTAACAAGTAGAAAACACATTAACCACATATACAAGTAAAGCAATTAAATGGAAAAATAAATAATTTGAAAAAACTTGTTTACTATGATTTTCTGCTTTGATGGTTTGTTTTTTCAAAGTTATTTATTTCAATTTATGAGTAATTTCAATTTCTTTTTATGAGTACTTTTTCAAAGAAATCAAAACTAAAAACAAACGGTACATTTTCAAAGTGACGCTAGTACAAAGCGATAACTTCGTTGTACTGATAGTTAGATTCAGGGACGTAACTACTTAGTGGCTGTGCACACGCGAAGTGTCCACGGATCCATAAGATTCAGCACGTGGTATAATTTATACATTAAAATATTGATTTTTTAAGAAAGTGTTCCTAACATTAAAGAGATTTAACGTGTGTTCTTTTCTTTGTTTAGTCCAAAACAAGCAAGTTATGTATCNATTGTCAAAAAACAGTACAGACTGCGTATGACCACGTGGAGGACAATAAACTAATTTACTCTCCGGAAGCAAGCAAGGGACCATCCCATCAATTCCGATCAAGGACCCTAAGGCAGAGGAGGATTCAAATTTTTTTTGCATAAGTTCCTAAATAAGATAAAAAGTTAGCTGCGAGTTATAATACATATATGTCAATATGTTTGTAATTTAACGCAAATATGTTTGTAAATTTACATGTACAAGTTATTATCGAACTATAGATTATTCTGAGTATAGTGTTTACAAATCATAAGAGTTGAAAAAACACTAAATTCACGATTTATTGTTACAACAAACACGCCCATAGACAAAGCCTAGAGAACCTGTATAAGAAATCCGCCTCTACCCGAAGGAAAACCGGAGAAAAACCCGGGCCAGGATGGGGTTATTACCGTAACGAACTAGAAAATTTCCGTCTTCTGTGATTACCTCTCGATATCGCTGCACCGAAACACCGAGACTCAACACTCCACTCGATTCCAAATCCAAGAAAATATTTAATAATATTGTTTCTCTAGATTACATCTCCCACAATTTCTATTTTGTGTATTTTGAGTAATTTTTAAATTAATCACTGCTATGTTCAGGAAAATAAACTCTGAAAGTGTAGTTCATACTGTCAAGCTTATTTGTTCCTCACCGTTGTTCAAACAAATGGGTGATGCAGGGAAATACAACCCGATAAACGAGGATGAATGGGAAAAGGAATGCAATAATTCGAGAGGTTGAAAATGAAAATTCAGATAGCGTATGAAAGATAAAGATGAACTGCAAACCCCCATTCGGAAAACTAGAAGAACAGCTTCACAATACAACAAATACGTAAAGGAGGAAAATAATTCTATCCGTAGCCGACCGCGACCGGCGATGTAAGCCCGACGCCATGGAGTAAAATGTCTCATGCTTTCACCGATTTGTAAGACCCGAATTACACGGTCATAATTATAAGTCATGTCTCTATTATCAAAGAACTTAGATAAAACATATATCTGTGTTATGTACAATCTTTGATAATAGTTCAGCTCTGATCATGTACCAATGACATACGTTCTCGTTGAGAGAACCTTTGATAATAGAGGTATGATAGAAATATGACAATGTAATACCGGCATCAGTAAAAATTAAAAAAAAATTAATTACGAAATACTTTAATTCATTTTACGAAATACGCCGAGAAAATATCTAAACAATTGGTAATTGAATACATGTCATGGCATTTCACTACGCTAATTTTAGAAACTGATCCATTCTGGAAAAGTGATTCGAAACAAAAAAAAAACTCTAATGAAGATAAATGGAAACAGCTGACAATAGTGATAATCATAAAGAAGATTCACGCATCAATAAGACAAAACGATCCCTCATTTGCAAAGAAATACAAAACTTTCCTTTACAACGGTTTACATTTAATCATTATGAATATTATTACTTTATCATTACGAAAATGAATTAAGCGTATAGGATAGGACAGAAAGAATATTAAATATTTTCTTACGAAAAGTACTATATTATGATGAATTAAGCAGTCGCTAATTTTGTACTATTAAGAACAATAATAATCGGAAAAATGTATAGAACAATAAAATGCAAATTAGTTGATATGTTCCACAATTAATTACAATTTAGCAATTAATATAATAATTCCATGCATTGTCGTTTCAGAATCAGAAGTAAAAATATAAGAATAAATTTTCAAAGTTCTTTCACTCCTTGAACCACGAAGAACATAAAAGAAAAAATATATTTTTGTCTATTCAAGCAAAGGCATTGGATTTTTAAGACAAAATAAAAAACATTGCCTTTACTAATTCAAAAGGAAAAATGTTTTATGGATAGCGTTAAACTATTTCGCACAAAACCCATAAGGGTAATTCACTATGATTTGCAGTTATCACATCGTCTCAACAAACTGAACAAAAACCACGGCTTGAAAGACTATTAGAAGTAAACACATACAGAGTGTATACAGAAAAACATTAGTCGCGCCATGTGGACTTAACCTACGACCATTAATCTGTTAAGACGGTCAGTCGAATCTGTAAACACCATCTAAACATCATTATGTACTACAAGTGGCCGGTGCGAAGGCATTTGATGAGCAATGAGAGAATGGAGCATCAGACTGGAACGGGAGGAAGCACGGCGAAGAGCTCACGATTTTTAAACCGTCCGTTGTATTTGTCCGGAAAACAGAGCCCGTGGAATCACAGTTACGACATGAACACAGGAGGGGGCCTCGCGACGCGCCGCGGAAGGTGTTTTTGTCATTATTATTGCGCCCGTTATCATTATCAGCAGCAAAATTTTGTCATTTCCCGTATAGCGCCTATTCAGAAACTGCTAACGACCCACATCTTTCCTGATATCGACCGACACAAAATAATACACTTCCGACACATCGCGCAAAAAATATAGGGACGGAGAGCGTTGTTTCCTGTGTTACGGCACCCAACTCTCATTACAATAGTTACTCTAGAACAGTGATAAAATGTACTTGTCGCTTGTTTCGAATAGAATGCGCGGTCTCATTAAGTCAATTAATATATTTGTTGAAGGTTCAATAAATGATTTCCACGCCTTAAACGAATATATACTAAAGTCAAGTTCCCAACTACTCACGAAACTTGAAAAAATCAAACAAAAGTAGTTCTTATTAATTTATAATTAATTCTTCCGAATTTTGCTATTCGATGAGAATAATTATTTTGTGATTTAAAAACTTGTTAAGAATTTAGATTGTCATTTGACTCTTTCTTTGATAAGGGTCGCATTGTCTTCAGTCACGTGATACGTCTACCATTTCCGTGAGAACAGCATTTTCCACAGTTCTAAGTGGATTATTATTTTAAATGCCCCGTAAAGTGTGAAAATCTTAGCGTCATTGCGTTCCTATATACATCTGCAATGTATCAGAAGCTTTTTTGCTAATTAATCCGGTACTTTTGCCAGGATATGAAAAAACAAGACCGCGAAAGTCATAGTAATTGAAAGTCAAATAACTCAAAATTTTGCGCCGTAAGGGTAAACAAATTACTCGCCACTGGGTAGGGAATGGTTCATACTATCATTTGAAACATTTTTTGGGGAGGGGAATACTTATGCCCAGTCGCTTTGACGGACATAATGCCATAAATGCAACAGTAAAATGAAACGCATTTTATAAGTATTGTTAGCAAGAAACGGATATAGTGAAACGCACTTACAACGGGGCCAATACTCCACAGCCTGGGAGGGCAACTGCTTGAGTACGATGTATCAACGCATAAATCGTTTCCCTTAACTGCCCGCCCCTCCACCATGTTATCACTCACCCATCAAGATCGCTCTGGCAGCTTTCCTCTTCATTACACTATCTCATTCTTTCTTCTCTTCACTTTTATCATGTGTTCTTGCAAACGTTCAGCTCTTCTGCGCATAGGAGATCAATGCAACATCACTGAAGTATTACAAAAAGTTCATTGTTTCATTGAAAATAAGAATGTCGTTTCCATACAGACATGTCAGATTTTGTCAAAACAGGTGAACATTCAACGAGGAAAACAATACGACCCTGGTAGATCCAATTTGGTAGGTCTAATTAACAAAAGCTCAATAGATCCAATTTGGTAGGTCTAATTAACAAAAGCTCAATAGATCTAATTTGGTAGGTCTAATTAACAAAAGCTCAATAGATCCAATTTGGTAGGTCTAATTAACAAAAGCTCAATAGATCTAATTTGGTAGGTCTAATTAACAAAAGCTCAATAGATCCAATTTGGTAGGTCTAATTAACAAAAGCTCAATAGATCTAATTTGGTAGGTCTAATTAACAAAAGCTCAATAGATCTAATTTGGTAGGTCTAATTAACAAAAGCTCAATAGATCTAATTTGGTGGGAGCTTAACGATGTAATTCACTAAATGTTTCGAGTTTGAAAAGAAATATATTTCAATTCTTACGATCTCCATTATTACATTACAAACTAGAGTTTATAATGTGCACTTGACGAACAATACAACAGGTCTACAATAGTTTTAAAAGTATTCTTTAAGGCCAGTGGTATGAAAAGCGATGGTTTAGAGGGAAAGGTATATGACACATCTCCCCTCGTTCATGATGGATTGAATTATTTGAATGGCGTGTTAATTTTAATACCTATTTTCAGCTTTAAATGCTCTAACGATACCCCAACATTTTAATGCTCGGAAATGTTACATTTCGAAGTAAATGAATGTTGTAGAATGAAAATTTGCTCAGAAATATATTGTAGTAAACTAAGCATTATAATCAATTTAGTGAACTCACTATTTTCGTTCGGAATGTTTGAGGTAAAATTCCACCTCTCGATTCATTGAATATTTCATAAGACTACAGTTGCATTGAAAGACAATTGTTAATGTCTGACAAATATTTGTAACCAATACTTGTTTCCCTCGAGTCATCTTCAAAGCCTTTTCACCGATTTCCGGAGTTGTGTCCACTGAACGCAAACAAAATCCCTTTCAATGAACAACATCAATGAAATTTAGACTACTCGAAGTTAGTCACGACCTTCTTGATTTATCATATTCGAAATAATTTTGCTCTTTTATCGTAGTATACGATTGAGTATATCTAAAGCGAAGAGAATTAAATTAATATTTTAGTTTTAACAGGAAAACGAATGTAACGGCAATTCTAGAGCGGAATAGAACAGCGCTGTTCGATGCACCCACTGCCATGTGCCTTGCTTGGCGTAGGTCTTGGCTCAGAGAAAGTCGTAGGATGGGTTGTATTACTTTCGTTTTCAGCAACGCCGTGTTGCCGGTCGGCCTCCGGGCTGCCGGAACAGGTGGGCCAGCCCTGGGGCAGTCCGTCCCTCGGGTAAATGGGTCGCGTCCACTCCCGCCCACAGCGGATGTCCCATTCACAAGGCATAAAACAATTCAGAAATATGCGACCAGCTCTTCGCAGGGAACAAAACAGTGGCCACTGCTTTTTGTATGCTCGCCAGCACCCGTCCCACGGCAAACCCCTGCGCCCCCTACACTCTCAGGCCACGCCCCAACTCTACTCCGTCTTCCGCGCTTCAAAGAATTTTGGACGATGCACGCATGCTCGCACACGAGTTACGATCTAATCTTGTAACCACTTCTGCTGTGAAATGAATTTCCTTCTCTCCACCTACAAGTACATTTAACTCAGAAACACATCGACACGGAAATACTAAGTGATACGATGTTTTCATTGAAGTTCAAAGAGTATAGAACTTGGGTTGCTTAAAATATTTATGTGTAGATTCGTATCATGATTTTGTAAAAATTGTTTTGAGGAGTAACTTGAGAGAACACACGACGACAAAAATGAAGTCACACAATAGAAATATAATAATAATAATCGGAACTTGAACTCAAAAATTAAGATTACCTCATTCGATCAAACATGATAATCAGGTAATCTAGACTGATGTATCCCTTCACATCAAATGGAAAATTATTTTCTCGAGTCTGTCTTTCCAATTAATTTTTTAGTTCAAAATTAAACATTTATTTGCATTCACCGTATAAGCTCTGAAGAATTCGATAAAGTGACATGATACTGATCAGCACTAAGTATTCGCTGGTATTAAATTGAGTTCTGTAAGACACAGTGAATAAGAAGTGTCGAAATATCTTTCAAATCATACGACTAAGACCAATAAATAAATATATTCTAACAATGGGAACTGAAACATTTTGACGTCTACAAAAGTTGTAGGAGAGGGAAAAATGAAGTAGTATTAACACAAGTAATTTTTAGCGGTTAACAATTTTTCAACGAGACTTGTATATGAACTTGGAAGAGTTTTAATTAAGAACGCAATAATGTCCAATCGCAGTTGTCATCTAATCATTCATGGACAGCAAAATTGTGATTCACGTGAAAACAGACAAGTGTTCGGCAGGAAGCATGTGTCCTTGGTATGTCGCCAGTCCAAACCAAATTATAGTCATCCACTTAGTTCCGATTCGCTTCCAGTAAAATTGAGAGAACAATTGAGGACAGGGATCATAGAAAGAAACTTGATAAGCAATCACAATACATTTCTTAGGATTGCTCCAGTAAAATATTTATTCTTTTTTGTGATTTAAGTTCAGGTTCAGGTTGTGAAGTTTGCTTTTCTACCTAACCATGCTTCGTTACAAGGAATGGGGAACAAAAGATATCGGGTAGTCGGGGAATTTGAGTTACCAAATCGATATTTCTGGAGTGGATGTTCAAACTCACCCCTTTTAAAAACCTTACCGACCCGACAAAGCGGGGGATCTAACCCACGCACTGCCATTCTACCGTTAGCGGACGCTCCATCGGCGCTCATGACCTTGGATAGTAGCGTTTGAGCGAGGGGGATAGTGGGGATACTTTTCTGAAAACGTTGACTCTATCGGAATACAAATAACAGATTTTTAGAACACACTAGAATAGAAAGTCGTCTGAATGAATGATAAACGTACGAAATTAAGCTTGTTATATCCTGCGACGAATAAATGATAAGTGAGCAAGAGAGTCACTGAAATGTCTGTGGCTAGGTTCGCGTAGTAGCAACCGGATCGCGCGCGCATACGGATCACCCGCATTGTAATACACGACTTCATACTTCTTGGAGACATGAGTTTTCTCTAATCAGAAGTGATTTTACTTAACTTACTCGTCTAAATGGCAACATGCGCACCAACACCTCCGCTCCTATATATCCAGCCACACACACACGCACTTCCCCCACTACGAGACAGTACTGGCACAGAACCCGCACCATTAGTCATGATACACAGGCAGGGGTTTAACAAGGTCTACTTGAACTGTCTCCGCTGCGAAGCTTTAGGAGAAAGTATTGTGATCACCTTCACGATTTTGAAATATCTTTACGAATCAGGTAAGTTCCAGTCGGAAAATGCCATTTATAAGACGGACGAACGGAAGGGGAAAGTCAGGGAGGAGGAATGGAAAGATGGGAAGAGATAAGTGGAAGAAAACGCATCGCAACGTACACGATGAAAAGTTATCATTCCACGAATGCAATTTAGGACAAATAAAACGAATGATTAGGTAGAAGAATTGACAGGTGTTCTTTTCGACCATCCCACGGAAGGATGATGAACGTCGGAAAGACCGCTTCCTGGTGACTTCTCCCCCCCCCCGCACTCACTCATTTAACTATTCCAGCATTTTTTCGACTATCTCCATACGCTAACTTTTTCTAAACATCCCTTTTCCTCCCGCTTAACTAATTCACACAAATGAGGTATAATTATGTAGATTATTCGTAATCTTACATTTTAAACATGTACTATTTCTTGTATGATTTGTTTTAACGTCCTAATTGAGATCTCCCCCAGATAGCGCTCGGTGATTCCGAATGCAGTTGGATCACATACTGCCTCACACGTGACGCTATTCAGATAATAATAAGAAACGTGAGCTTCGAAGTTATCGTTAAGTTATTACATGTATTTATCGAAAAAGCTGAATACTGGACAATCAGTTGATATGACTTCGAAATCTTCGCGTGGTTCCACTAGACACATATTTGTTTTAAACTATAAAGTACTTCACGAAATGACAATTATTACGATTTCAAGATAAAGAAGATCGGATAATGCTAACTTGATGTCTCCACACAAATATATCTGAAATTCCGCCTCAGTTCAAGTATTGCACTGCTAATTTCAACGAAGGACTTTTCGCAATCGACAGGGATGTCTAGGTTTCTCTAAGTACTTCATGATTAAATATGGATGCAATTATTGTCTGTACGAATTATTTATTCTAATAAGTAATTTCTATTAATAAACAATAATTTCAAATTTTCTATGCATTATATTCAGGGATATGTGGACTTTGATTCTCAAGAATCGATACCTCGATATTTTTCGACTTTTTAATGTGTTTGAAGCAATTTTGTATAATTAATCACCTCTTGTGTTCACTCAAATTAAGTCTTAAAGATGTTGGCATTGTCTTTGGCCAGGTGAAAATTGCGATGGACGGGGACTCGAACCCAGGACCGTCTGTTCTGGCCGCAGGTGTGCTGTCCACTGCACTTCTTCATGATGATGTCCGACGTGCAAATTGAGCTATATATTTCTTACTATTACGGAGACCGGATGGGTAATAAATGTGAGTACCACTTATAAACGCCAGAAGTGCGAGAAATGGGAAAAGGAAAGCAATAATACAATAGGAAATGGCGGCTCACAAGAACCCGATTCAATATATAAACACAAGAACAATCAGCAAAGACAAAATTATGAAAAGGGCCAGCAAGTATGAAAGTATCAAAAATTAGCATCGTCGATGCAGAAGAAAATTATTTCACTTGCGATCATCGCAGGATATGGTTTCTATTCATCAATCAATGAGAGTTTCCGGAGGAAACTATTCCAGGAGCTGTAATATATTTCGGAAAGGAGAAAAACATACTCTAATATTTCCTATTACGATTTTCATTATGTATAGGCAGGAAAGAGGGATTTCGTGAAATGTAACAAGAAAGGTATCTCGTACGTAAACTAATTTTAAAATTACATTTCATTATTTTTATTTTATATTTCATATTATTATTAAAATATTATGTTTTAATACGAATTTTAATAATTCTTTATTGTATCACAAATTCAGATTCTCCAAGTAAATTAGTTATAGCATAAATATTTCAGGAAGATACTGCTATTTGAAACACTCGTTATTCTTGGACTGATTAAACTTTTATACTACATGAGTGACATTTCAAAAAGTATTGCCTCACGAATATTTATAAAATATTATAATGGACTATTATCAATTTCATATTTTATTTACTATCACATGGAGAGTAATAACAATACGGATGGATATTATTAAATGAAAGCAGACGAAATACAACGATGGAAGAATGGCGTCAATGAACTTCAACGAAGGTCGAACAGAAACGAATTCCCATGTTATTAGAAGAAATAGATGCATGTAAAGTGTTTAAAAAATTTGGGAACCACATTAAGCTTTTCATGTTTTCTAAAAATGATAAGGAGAATACTACACTTTTACAATAGCAATAAAAGAAGCACAATTTTGAAAGTGCAGGTATTTTCTGTTCAAATACTTAGCAATTGAAGTTCTTCTCAGTTCCATGCTGCTGATTCTCCTTCTCCCAAATATGCACTTTGCTAGCTCGTTACTTTCATTTTAGAGGCATTTAGGTTTCTTACTTTATTACCTTTTACGTGAAGTCAAGGACTAGGATGGCTGCTAAAATTCCCCTGAAAAGGCCCTCTTCCGAAGACTACGGGTCATAATAGTATTGGAGTCAAGGTGTTGTAAGCCTGTCGACAAGCTTAAGGTTATACAACTTTGCTTATCAGCATCTAACAACAACACTCCAAGCAATATCGAATGCTAAAATTATTTTGATGGAACATAAAAATAGGTCCTTTTGACACTTTTAAAGGAGTACGCCAGAGGAGTGGAAATATTATACATCAAAAACTTGTAATATAAATTAATAATAATAATAGAATCCCCAAAATCTATTAATTTCGCCAAAAAGCACTTGAGCCATTTTCGAGTGTGCGATGTCTGCAATCTGCGCTGTTGTAGTTGTTTTGTTCAAATTAATTACTTCGTTCAAATATGTAACACAGATTACTCTCAGCAATGCTACCTCATCAGCCATTCTGCAAAGCGTCAGTTTGTCTAATGTTATGTAACAAACTAATAACAATAATTAATACATCTCGTTTATTAGAATATTTCTTGTTTCTGAAAGTACAGAAAACCATAAAATTACTGAACGCTTTTTAAATGATTCCTTTCGTAACTTACAGCTCATGTGAAGTGTTTTTAATAATAATAATAATAATAAATGTTTTATTTTGGTTGGTAGGATTAGACCCTATCTGACACACAACCAACTATCATGCACAAATATACAAATGCAATAAAATAAGAGAAAAAATTGTTATAAAAACAGTTTTAAAAGTTTTTATTTCAAATAGATATAATAATATTGCATTGTCAGAGGGTTTATATAAGTGTGCCAAATTTCAGTTCAATCGGTTGAGGGGAACTGATTTAAAATTCAGTTGCAAGATTTGGCTCAAACATACTAACAAACAGGTAAAGTTAAATAAAAGATGGTCATAATCATACTTAATACATACAATAAGACTAAAAATACGCAAAAATATAAAACAAACATATAAATGAAAGGGAAAAGCAATCACATAAATCTCATTGAAATTTATAATTAAATTAATACTATCATGAAAGTAATATTGTTTTGGCACATATGTCTCTGAATTGTCTTGGACTCGACAAGGATCTGGTAACTGGTTCCACTCTCGTGCTGCTGAAACGGAAAAAGTGAGTGAACATAAAAGTTCTGTGTCTAAAAAGGACAAGTGAGGCACCACCTTGTGCACTGCAATGAAGAGGTGAGATATTAGTGAAGTACAAGAGACAGGGTATACACACATGGTCAAAGTATTTCAGATTGCTCACGAATCTCACGCAAGCATTTTGGGCGATGGAGAATATGAAACCTCGTGTGATCAGTATTTGAGTTATCGCTAATAAAATGTACGCAGTTTACCTTTAAAATGCTTACATTTTATGACAGTTCGCTTCTACTTTTTCTTTCGAAGCTGTAAATAATCTCTATATAAATATAGATCTATATCTATATATAAATATCTATATATTTATATCTCTATGTAAATCTCTATATAGGCTGTAAATAATCTCTTTTGTAAATAATCTCTATATAAATATACATTCGATCGAAAGTATTTTTAAGGGGTATCATCCAATAAGGTTTTGAAATAAACGTTATTATCGTAATTGTTAGGTCGACAATTACATCTAGTACTAACATGTCAAAGTTAAACTATCCCTGAACAGGCCCCGAAGATGCCCATGGGGTTCGCGGAGGATACCAATAGAGCTCCGCAATTACTTGACCTCGGCATTAGGAGGAGGAGATGTGGTCAGCTACCTGTTTGACCCCGGTACTCATTGTACAGCAGGTTGAGTAGGCCTGGGAGCCAGTCTGGATGTTGAGGTGTGACCTCACCGGGGATCGAATCCCGGCCATCCAGCCAGCAACTGAGCTACGCTGACTCCAGTACTAACAAGTACATGCAAACTTAGCATGAGTCGTCTTATGGTACGACATTTTTGAAGTTTTTTTTCTTCAGACGTCCCTATTTATGCATAGAACATCACTAGTACTGCATTCAGCGAAGTAAAACATTTTGCTTCACGTTTATACTCAATCGTACTTCACTTGGCCATACGCAATATTACACTGAATTTTTTTGACAGTTGAAAATTGATTTGAATTTTTCTATCACAAATTATGAGAGTAAAGACAGAACAATTATTCCTTACATCGTCATTTCAGATATATTGGAAAGAGCGAAAAGATCTAAGTAAAACACGAACATATTTATCTCTTAGTGTATTACTCCACATTGGAAATAATAGATTTATTAGAGAAGTATTGCAACCCCACGAAATACTGTGTACCACCTGTGACGATAATAACGAATATTTCTGTATTTACAAAAGACAAGTACAATATGCTAAATACACATGTTACAGGGGTTCTTAACCCGGTGAAATAGTGTTTCCTTCGAAAGTTGAATTAAATACACATTTCAACATAAAAATGAAAAACTTATTCGAAAATTTCTCAATTTTCACCAAAGAAATGTTGAACTAAAATTAATAAAAATATTTTTGAACTCCATCATAAAAATCGAACATTACAGTGCAAAAGGAATCACAAATTTTTCAGAACGATCGCATTAAATTATACACAATTCTTTATAGTAGAGAGGGCCGCCGAGAGTCGAGCCGCGTCCTGGGGCACGTCTTCTCCGTTGAATATTATGTTATCAGATACACATACTCTAACAAAAAGTGATTCATACAAAATGAAAATTATATGCTTAACTTCTTCTGCATAAAAAACGTCGAAACCAGTGGTAAATATTTACTACAGTTAATTTTAAAAAATCATTATAAAACACAACTGGACACGTCTGGATACCGTGAAATCAATTCAAATTTACGGGAAAAAAATTAATCTCATACAAAAACAAAATTGAGCAACTTAACTAGAAGCTGCAGCCTGTCTGTTAATATTTGAAAATTGGCGGTCCCCACCCTCCCAGTGATAAGTTTGAAAACGTTTCCTAATGCATTAGGAATAAAGAAAATTAGCAACATAATACTTTCATTCTTATTTTTAAAACATCTTAAACTTTTTAAAAACCGATCTTGTTTCCGAAATTTCGTTTATCGTAATTTTTTATGATTACGAATGAAAATGCTATTTTTGTGTAAATGAGGCCGAGTTTTTGTACATTCTTTGCGAGAAGTTTATGAAAAAACTCGCTATAAAATACATGTTGTTTTACTTTCAGCCACCGACCCCCCTCTCGCCACACTCTCGTTGGGCCTGATATTACATGGAAGGATTCGGGTGATTTAGTTCCTGTAGACACATCAGTCTTTCCTAATGTTACAGATAAACAAAATACTTCGTTTACAGAGTGTGAGTTCAAATCCCGTTCTTTCATTCGTGAGCAGGTGGCTTCTGCTTCCATGCGCACAGGTGGTTGCTGCACTCGCTGCTCCATACACGCCCCCCCCCCCCACTTCTGGAAGGCTGTCGAATGGGGAAGAGTTCAGTCGCGGTGGCTAAGGTGTTAGAGTTCTTGCTCACCACCTAGCCATCCCGGGTTCAATTCCCGGCCGAGTCAGGAAAAATTCCACAATTATACCAACTGTGACAATAGGTAAGAGAACCCTCCTTCTTCTAGTATCAATAACTCTAAGTACTACTAACAACGCTACTGACCCCTCCACTTGGGTCAAGTTGTCGGTACACCCTACTAACCATGACCTACCACCCAACTCCTATCGCTCCATGTAGATAAGTTTCAATAGCACGCTACATTTCCCATTTACAAATTAAAAAACAACTTTTCTGTCGTAAAACGGTTTTAGACAACATCCTGAGTGGTTTGCTTTATATGAGTGCGTTTCGTGATCAGAAATAAATCTGTGACAACATTACCACGACCACAATATCACCAACAATCGAGTTACATGGCAGGTGCATTTATTTGGTTCATAAACCACACAAAGTGTAACAGAAACGTCACAGACAGCACAAATCGTGAATACCGAAAATAAGGTGTCTTTTAACGAGACTTTAAAAGAATATTCGCCATTTACACTGGTAATAATAATTTTTAACTTTTCCTCAGAATACAAAAGAAAACAAACTTAATTATCGCCCTCGCGAAATGCTTCGAAGGCGTCGCGAAAGTTTTCATTCAACGCCAATAGCATTTTCGAATGAAATAAAACAGTAAATATTTTCAGGTATACCTGCACCCTTCAATAATTTTCTTGAAACAGAATTAGAACTCCCTTTTCCCACTCCCCACTATCTCGTGAGCTTAGCGCGTGTTGTATAATGCCATTCAAGTGAACGAACAACCTTTTTACATTTGCACCGCGTTTTCGTCCTTCCTCCTTCGGATACGCGATGCGGCAGAAAATCATCGATACGTATAGGATCAAAGGGAACGATTTTTCAACGCGAGAAAAGCACAAAAATTCCTAAAGAGAGCAGAAAGCAGTCGATCTATTCGCGAACGCAGTGAAGCTACTCCCGAAAGAGAAGCCGACAGGCATACAACTTCGTCAAAAGTTAATTGTACCTTGAAAGATTAATTAATTGCCCAGTATAATAAATAAATTCGACGCATTCTCTTGAAAGGCAACAGGTTACCGAAATTAACACGCTAATTGTAGGTAATAACATGGAAAAATAGACTGTGCGTTATTAAATTGGTGTACCATGCGAGTAAATCGTTCAACTCAACTCAAAAGACGTTCAAACGAAAATGTTTACTACGTACAGCAATTGACTGTACGTCATTTTGGCGCAACAAAAAGAATGTAAACAAAAAGAATGTAAACTAATAGAAATGTCCGCTGATTTTTAATTTTCAATTTTAGTAAAAACCTGTGACAAATAAGTTCATTCGTCAATGAAGGAGGAGAAGAGAAGCGTCATCATTCTCCTTTGTGGAGGTCGCGATTGAGGAGAGTTGTTGGAGAACCTCCGCGGATTTCGTACCAAACAAGTTTTGAAAGGAGTTTAACTACACAATAGATTCAATCACAGGGAAGCACCGAAGATGTAACTGAAAATAATCACGATGATCATGATAACCAGAAGAAAAGCTCAAATATGAAGTGAGTTCACACATGTAACGAAAATATAGTGAGAAGACCGGAGTTCATACAACATAAATTCTTTCGATTTATAATTTTATGTTACAAAAATATCTAAATTTTGGGATTATTATACTTTGACCAGTTAACTTCCGAGAGGGGGATAGCGTGCGCAATGCTGCCGCAAGAACTTTTCAGAGTGTGCCGTTACCTGAAAAAATGCCGTCATATATACAAACGAGACGCGTTGACGTTGGGGAGGAGAGTATTGGGAGGATTATGAGAGAGATTCCTGGGGATGTTGCGGCGCAGTGAGTACACGTTCATTGTGAGTAGGAGACTCGAGTAGTTTTCCGAACTTGAAGGCGTTTAACGTTGTCAGTCTGGAGTTCGGCGTCTGCGGTTATGAGTCCCTGGCTGGTGCGCATTGGTCGACGACTGGCGTGGATCCGGAGTGTCCGTGTCTCTTCTAAGGTTGCCCAATAATAGTGTTTTCTGCCTCTAATCTCAGCGGACTTTATACATCTGGACCACAGTGATTATAGTTGAATTGAAAAGGTGTTGCGGCGTTATCATTGTTGAGCTTCCTCGCCGCATTGACTCGTAAATGGATGTGAGTTTGTGCGTCAGAGATTGTCCTTGTTCACACACTACGAATTTATAATTTGAATCTCTGCTGCAGATTCACGATTTGGAGGAAGTGTTCGATACAACTACACAAGACCAGTGTGATCTTTATTGCATATTTATCAATACGTGCATTTTTATTTTTTACGCGACACATTAATAGTAGCGTAATATTTTGTTTCATTTCTGAAGGTGGTGCATTCCCGTTTCTAGAATAATCGCCTCACGATCTAATGCCGAGAGAATATCACACTCTCTGCCATGCACGTAAGTGCGACAGAGAAATCACGGTAACACTAAACTGTACCTCATCTTTCTGCAAGAGAGGATCAGAGAAAACAATAGTAAGTTGATTGCTTTCGACGCCGTCTCCACACCGGTAATGAGGAATGCTAAGACACCGCATAAAATAATCGTACACAAGATACAATTGATTTTGTATGCTGCGACTTACTGAGAAGTAGAAGGCTTTTTCCGTTCCACGACTGTTTCGATTTTCAAAAAGAAAAATAGAATAAGGCGTAAGAACTGTGTGATCATACTTCAGTGTAATTGTCGTAAGTCATCCTTACTAATATATAAATGCGTAATGAGAAAGCGTGTTGTCTGTTTGTTACTTAATCACAACTAAACCACAGAAATCATCGTGATGAAGTTTAGCAAGGAGATAGGTAAGGTGTCCAGGATGAGCATAGTCTAACTTTTATTTTTTAAATCTGTGATTAGAAAGATAGAAATGGTTTTTGACAATAAATCTCGATAAAATCGGGGAAAGAGAAAGAGATGTGCTTACGCTGCCTAAACGGTTAGAGATAGGTGACACTATGAATGGCAATATTGTTTGTCTCGAAGAGCTCTAAAGAAAACTCCCGCGGCAGCAAATGTTCAAAAATTAACCTAAATTGTCGATAAAACGTAATTAAAAATAGAAGAGTTAAAATACTTGAATTTAAGAAGGAGAAAGACAAGCGTCATCAAATGGATTATTTGTTTTGTGCATTTAACAAAGATTCGAAACTTTTTTAAATCGTAAAATTCGGACGAATTTTACAAGAATTTTAATGAAATGGTGCAGCCGCGTCATACCACGGAAGCGAAAATTCGATCGGCGCAGTGTAGTGTTTAGCCAGGATTTGTATCAAATTCGTGTTATTATGAATTTGAAAAATTAGAATGGTTTTAAAACCAGTTAGTAAAAGTATTTTGATCTTACAATATTAAAGATAAAACCGGAGCAACGCCGGGTAATCAGCTAGTACAGAAGTAAAGCGTTAGTCTGTTCTTTAGTAGGCTGAAGAGAATTCACAACCAACTGCGAGATGGAACGCACGTTTCATGATATTCATGTAGAAGTTTTCAACGAATAACTAGATGCATCTCTCATCCGTCGGGTTCATCATTCCGATGCAAATGTTTTCCATCACTTTCATTCATTCAAACATTTTCTGTCGAGATAAATTCATTAAACAACTTACATTTATAAAACGACGATTTAATTCATGACACGAAAATTTTTCTTCATTTTCGTCGCATTTTGCCAAATTTCAATGAAGTCGGAAGATTATACAGGTGATTAACGGAAATAGAAGCATTATGTTTGGCGATGAGCTATAACTGAATGCCTAATGTCACCACTTAGCCCGTCAAGTGGCTCAGGGACTAGCGTGTTTGCGGTTCAAATCCCGGCGGGCGAGAAATTATTTTTTAGCACTTTAATGTCCCAGTTCATATATATGTGACGACTGAAACGCAAACCCTCCTTCTCCTATCCACATCCTACTACTCCTAAAATCACTTTCACTATTACTAACTACTACTAATACCTCCATGTGGGCTGAGTTGCTGGTAAATGCAGCTAAGCGGCCCACCCACTAACAATAGCCCTACCACCTATCGCTCCTTGTAGATATGCTTCAATAGCACGCTACATTTCCCATTTACAAATACTCCAAAAAAATAATGTTACCACTTGGAATATTACGAAAGGCAAGTTGCTCTTTAATTTTCTATGAGAGGAAGTGTTTGACGCAAGGACGAAAATCGGTAACAAGCAACAACGCTGTCGGTCGTCGATCCGGGCGATAGCACTAAACTGGACACCGACATCTGATCGACAGTTGACTGATGGAATCGCAGCAGATGAGTCCGATTACAAAATTCGATGAGTCACGAAATATATGTTCTGAAACATGCGGAGCGTATCTTGGTAGCAATCTTGTCACAGCAATTTCTGCCCGCGTTTTTACCCAGAGTAAAATTCCGAATACAATAATTTTTTTTAAAGCGATTTTTTTTCAAATAAAGCACCACCCATCCGGTGGCTAAAGAGTTAGCATTCTTGCTCATTACCAAGTTATCCCGGGTTCAATGCCCAGCCGGGCCAGCAAAAATTTGTAGCTTTTCACATGAATTTCCCAGTATAGCTGTGACTACTGAAAAGCAAACCCTCTTTCTTCTATCCACCACCTACTGCTCCTAAAATCACTTTCACTATTACTAACTACTCCTACTAACACCTTCACATGGGTCAAGTTGTTGGTAAACCCACCTACCAACAAAAGCCCCTACCACCCAACTTCTACATCCTATCGCTTCCATGTAGACAAGCTTCAATAGCAAGCTACATTTCCCATTTACTAATACTAAAGAGAAAACATTTTCCTCGCAGAATACAATTTCAATGTAACACTTCCAGAGACGGCAGGTTTCAATAGAAGGAGCTTCCAGGAAGTGCCAGATTAATAAAGAGGGAAGACATATTGAAAGAAAGATGCCGGAGACATTTACGTAACAGCCTCCGGTTAATTTTTAATTTGTTTTAACACTGATCGTTGTAATTGGACTTTGTTCAAACAAGGAGTATATTTGTTGGGATCTCAATATGAAAAAAAAAAAGGTTTCCAGCACAATGGAAATATTAAATACATTTGACAGAACAATTAACCATCGAGATCAACAATTAAAAGTAATCAACATCCACAACAGACCGTGTCAATTCACAGGCCCATTTGTGTACTGATATCGATTGTAGAAGGAATTGACAGAGCAACCCAAAACTTCCCACAAAAAAAAGACCATAACTATCGAATCTTAATCATTCTTCCTGAACTTCTAATAGTATGATATCAAATAATAAAAAAATCGCAAAGTGTAGTACATACCTTCAGGAATAAAATATACAAAAATGTTTACCATAAAGGTTGGAGGACAGACATTGTCTTTAACAAATTCTAAACTTTTGTGCTTAACATTTACGCTAAATCTTTTGAGTATTTTATTCTACTATGTATGTACTCATTTGCCATTTTTATCATTTGATGAAATACTAGTTTAGAAGAGGGCTTATAGACAGGCTCAGTCTGGTCTGTGCACGTAGGCTATAAAGAGCCCATTATGCAGCCCACGAAGTCCTAGTCACGGCGGCCTATTACTGTGCCCTTGGCGCGGGAGAGAACCTTCCTGCCAATGCCAGGATCGAAGTTTTGTCCAGGTGTACAGTCTTCAAAGATCGTTGAAGAAATACTACGTTTTATATTATACACTGAATTGTCATGAAATATTTTTGTAGCTCTGATGACGTCTCAACAACTGGACGAAACGTAAGCTACATGTAATACAAATAATATAACAGTCTGGAAATTTATTATATTTCCTCATGGTCACTGTACTTTACATTGTATTATATTACTAATGAACTACGAGACAATCGCCTACCTCAATTATTAAGAAAATATGTAAGATGATCATCTTTCAATCTGAACGAAATTTTTACTGTGGACAAACACGCCCTGGTCAGAGCGAAAGCACAGAATCATTGTCACTCCTCTGATGACACGGAAAAGAAGACGCTTTCATTCCCGCTCCGAGGGAACACAATAACGCGTTGTTACCCCGCGTCTTACTTACGCCTCTGGCAAAACTGCTTTTCTTCCTGCAGACTCTTCCGCTGCTCAATGGTGTTGGATGGCAGAGGTAGACAATTAGTCAACCCGCCACAACGCGACAAAAAGAACAGAATATAAACTTGGCGAAAAAGAAAAGTAATCTCTCTACTCTTAACACTTGGGAAGGAGATATAATTACTTTTTTTCTCTCAATAACAGGTATACAAGCATTTAAATGTGGACTGGAATTTAGACCAGTTGTCTGCGAGAGCCAATCAACGCTGGTTCGTTCGCTCTTTTGTTTAGCTTTCTTCCTCAACTTCTTTTGTTAATAAATTGATACAAAAAAAGTAACGAAATACGAGCAGAAACAAAAGAACGCTCACCATGAACAATGGTGTAATGAAATTGAAAATCGGAGCATTAGCAACCAGTAGCATATTTTGCAAACTTTTCCTTGTCATATCGTGATAAGGATGCCAAAACACACCAAGAAAGGTTATTTTCAAAATCACTATATCACTTTATTTTAGGATGGATCGAGAAAGAATTTCAATGATGTTACTTTTCCCTACCACGCCTCAAGGACTGTCAGATGTGCAGTTTTCTAAAAGTCGTGAATGAAGCAGAACAACACACACATGAAAATTAAATAAAGAAATAAAAAACCTTTTTAAGACAAGCTTTTACGTTAAACGTACTGTACTAAAAAGTAAAAAAGAATGTTAAGTAAAATAAAAAATAAAAAAAGTTGATCAAAAAAAAGAAAATAAAAAAAATTTAAAGCTCGAAGCGTCCTAATTCCTAATACTGCTACAAAATTTCTAAAAAATCAAGCCTTTAAAATTTGCTGATTTTCTTTTTTATTTTCAATTTTACAGAACATTATTTTTTAATTTTTAGCACAGCACGTTTTTAAATACAAGCTTGTACAAACAAGCCATTTTTTCCATTTATTTTTATTTTTTTCATATTAGAATTAGTTTCTTTATTAGTCAAATGAGCACTGGAAACTCGACTGTCCTACTATTTGCCATTATTTTATACGTCATTCTCTTCCCACCTCGTCCTCAGGGGTACCAGTGTCGTCTTATCCACAGTATTTGTCAGATTGTCGTGGTGCACGTTTGCTTGAAATTACTCCAGGCATTCTTGAGTGGGATATACGCACATCCAAACACAGATTTCGATGCTGTGACACACGATCATTGCTAATATGCTACGCTAACTTGGTTCAATTTAACGTACAGTGAATGAAGCCCTATAACTTGATACACACTCTGGATGCCATGTGGAAACGACGCAGCTAAAAAACGGACCGGTAATGTTTCTTTTACCACACCTGGATTCAACTATAGAAAAAGAATCCAGTGGTAAATGAAAAAGATTTGTATAATTAGACAATAATTTCGGTTATTGTACATAACTTTGATGATGAACAAATGCATGATACATAAAAATGAAGACCTGAAGATGAAAAAATGAAGCCCTGAAGAAGAAATGTAGCCCTGAAGGATGCAGTTCATTGTATGACGAGCAGGGAAGCTCCTTTCCTATAGAAACTGGTTGTGTCCACCTCATGCAACTCACGAATAGAAATTCCCGGGACACAGGAATCTGACGAGATGCAGAGAAAGACCTGACAATGTGGTTTATTACAGTGTGTGTGGGAGGAGGAGGAGGGAGTGGTCCATTTCCAAGTATTCGCGCCAACGAGACTTCAAGCTGTTCGAGAAAGAGCACCATGCATTATAACTGTTGCAATGTCGAAAAAAAATCGACTTTCAAAATTGAAGAATATAAACGTCTCCAAGAAAATATGGCTGTAGCACTCCCGATGGGTTTCTTTCTAATGATTCTCATTTCCCGTTGCCTCGATATGCGCGTATGGCTTTCGATAGATCGCGTCGCATCCTCCGATCGCGCTGGCTCGGCGTCCACCCGCCTGCTCACCAGTCTGCCCCTCCTGTCACACTTCCGACCGCCGCCCACCGCCTCGTCGCTCGCCCCCCCCCTCCTTCCCCCACCCGACGTTTCGCTCGTCTCACTCGTCATCGGCCCGCGCCTCCACTCCTCGCCTCTCACCCACTACCCACCCCGCCCCCCTCGTGCCGGTCGCGCGGAGCGTCCCCGGCCCTGTGGCCTCGCCGCCTGAGCTGGCTGCTCGCCGTGCAGCATTAGAGCCGTCCTTCGTGATTGACAAAGCTTCAGCAGGCTGGAGACGTTGATTTACTCGCCCCGGGCTGGCTGTCAGCTCGATAACATCTCGGCCAGCCTGCCGTCCGTGCCATAAAAAGAAGTGAATTCGAATGTATATCTGATCGGCAGAGCGGAGCACCGGTGCACAGGCGCCTGCTTTCGGAGTACGATGCAGGAGAGATCTTGAACAAGGCGTAACAGGACAAAATTTCTGTAACTTAGATATAATATTGGTTCTAAACTGATTGTTTTGATATATTCAAGTACAAATTTTTTTTCTCCAAAGAATTCACTTCCACGTAATTGAATACATGTTCCCCCAACGTATGGATACAGCGTTAAGCGGGTGCTTCCCTAAACTACTTCCTAGTCGATTCGATGCTACAAAATCCATTTCGGACTCCAATGCTGCTTTGTTAAGGAAACTACGGTACACAAGCAATTAAGAAGACTAAGGTACGTACTTCTGTTAGTTTTTGCAAGCTATCTGTTATGTTGGGAGCTGAAGACTTCAAATTTTAAGGAAGAAGTGGGAATATTACTTTTCCTTTGCACGGAAAACTAAACTTGGTTCAGTGGGATACCCATGATTCTTGCACGAGATACAATAAAAGAGTATTCTTCAAGTAAAAATCCATAAAGTTTTATAATTGCTAGGTGAGCACGAATGAAGTGTTAAAGGACAAAAATCAGTTTCTCTCTAAACGTGAAAGAACTTAGTAGCAGTAACGGATTTCGAAGTTTCTCCATGATGTTAAATATTTGTTTCAGTATGTCAGACAGTCTTTTTTGTCCAAAACTGTGAAGCTGAGACGAACCGCGACAAAACAAAATTTGGGCGTTCCCTTGAAATAGTAAACTACACGTTGAAAATCCGGTAGTTCAGTAATTTATCTACGTGGGAAAATGAATGAAGTATTGGAATGTAATGTGATGACGAAAATAGTTTAGCTCAATTCTGACGAAAAGGTACATGCGGATTGAACCGTTGGAACAAAGTTGTAAAACGGGGTTGCGAGTCGAACCCAAGTTTTCAATGCAAAGTAGGAGTCGTGTACAAAAATCTTTCACAAACGGGAAGTAAGAAGCAATCGAACACAATCAAACCAACAAATACGCCTTCAGCGTCATTTTCTTTCGAACTATCGTCAGAAATAAATATTCCGTGATGTAAGATTCATAATTTGCACTAAACCCCAAGATTGAGAGAAAGGTTTCTTACGATCAATGCAGTAATTCTGTACCTTTGACTTTTCCAGATGATTTGGGAAACATATGAATTCAGAATCTTCGAAAACAATGAAAATAAAATAATGAATAAAATAAGGAGAAAGCGGAACAATGCAATTCTTGACGGTTTTCTTCACAATTATTTACTTATTGCAAATCTCCGGAGTACGATCTGTATTCAACTGAAGAAATTAACAAATGAGCGTAATTGGACGTCCTAGGGGAATTCCGACAAAACGAGCTTTGAATCCTTCATCCAAAATATTAAAGACATTCTCGAAGAAGAAAAAAAACCTTCCTTTACTGTAACTTTTCTGAATATTCGTTCATACAAAAGATTTCATTCCCTGTTTGAAAATTGAAAGTGGAAACAACTTCATGAACAATTCTCCATTCTTTTTCACTTTCCATAGTAGCCACTCCTTTCCAATATTGTTTTTAATTGAATATTAAGGAAAAGCTCCAAGATTAGCGAAAATGATTCGATTGTTCGGAGTGAAAACGCACAAGTTTCAAATCCATAGCAATATTTTCACAACAGGAATGATTCAGAGTTCTTTTCTTTAAGGAGTGTTTTTTTCAGCATTTCACAATCGTCATTAAAAGCACGTAGAACTAGATCTTTAAAATGCTAGGGAGAGTGGTATTAAGCGAATAGTCTGGGTAAAATGCGGAGCTTCTTCATTGTCTTCTTCGAGGGGATGTTAGAAACACTCTTTTTCTTTGCCGTATTTTCGGTCTTTCAAAATTCGTTCTAAGTCCGTAGAAAAATTAGAATGGATTATCAATAATATCTCCTTTTCTTATTGTCTTCAATCTTCTTAATATTCAATTAAATTATTTGTCTTATCTTATAGACAATCAACAATATATATTATTTCACTAAGATCTTCATAAATAAAACAAGGTCAATTTATGGGTTTTAAATCATGCTTTATTGCCATGTCTGATTTGACATCTTCATAAGGGCTATACAGATACTTCATACAGATATTAAACATGAGAACCTTTTCGTACAAATTCTGATTAAAATACATACTTGGCCTACTGGACAGAATTGTATCGTACCGTAAAATGTAAAAACTATTACAATGTCAAATCGAATAACTCACACACTTTTACACTAATTAAAAGAGTAAAATAATATATTGATACATACCTATAGTTTATACAGATTATATTTCAAACCGTGTCTTAAAATACAAACATACAAGCACCATGTTGTCACATAAACGAATCACAACGAAGCTTCAACCTTCTTAGTCGACGTTCTTCAATCACGAAGACATCAACTTCCAATCTAGGAAACATAACGTCACTAAGACAATCTTTTACTACCAACTTATCAGGTCTCTTTTAATACGTAACAGATATTATCATATTCTTTAGTCAAGATGATGTTTTCTACCCAACTGTGTAAATTACCTTTTGGGTTAATGTTTGTTTTACTATTGTTATGATCAGTGGCCGATCTATATCGTAACCGGGGAGTATTTTTGTTCAACAATTATTGTTTTACAACGCAAATTTTACAAATAATATTACCTTTAAATAAAATGCATCAAATAAATAATTAACAATCTGGTATTAACAATAATTATTTATAAAAGTTAATGATATTGTATTATTAATTTAATTAATCTGGTTTTATTAATTTCAATAATATGGTGTTATAAATAACAATAACAAATACATTATTAATAATATTTGTAACTAATAACAATTATTAATCTGGTAACACTTGTACAAAATATGCCATTTATCAACTTCAATTTTATGTTAAGAATTTAGGTCGCATAATTGAATTAGAAAGGAAGAGGAGATTTTGAAGTAACAAAAAATATAATATTTGATCTGCCAATGAAATGGGGCAATAGTTGTGACGTAGAGGTAGCACTCCACTCCTACTCCTAGTCCACACTCCCTACTCTCAGATCTTTCAGTTGGACTATGCCTCACCTCCAGACCAGTGTTGCTTCGGTACATTTAATTCCCGGGCAACCCGATATCTCTCCTTCCCAATACCTTCGCCTAAGTCACTCCGGTGTAATAGCAGGCCTCATGGCCTGAACCTCATAGCCACATCTTAATAAAGAGAAAAAAAATATTTTTGCGAAGCCTAATAACGGCAACGCAGTGGCGGATCTAGACCGTAGTCAAGGGGTCTAACCGAATAGGGATCTGTGGAGCATTTCTGTTTGAAAATCATGGTTTTACAACGCAAATTTCACAAATATTACCTTTCAATGAAATACACGGTCATCAAATATATTATCAACAATTAACGATATTAAATAGTAAATAACAATATTAATAAACAAATTCATTAATTGTTTAAAGTGGCAAAGTATGCCTTTAACTGTTGAGAGTACAGGTCCAATTGGGGAGGGGGGCTATAACCCCCTTAGATCCGCAACTTCTGAAATGTACACCAATATCAGAGTTTCAAGACTAAGTGAAAGTCTTTCACAAAAATTAGAACATCTACAATAAAAATCACAGGTTCTTCACCTCTTCCTAATTAAACTAATTTCTTGCGATTAGGTTACAAATCGAGAAAAATAACATTCTCTTCAAAATTGTTAACGTTTTGATGTATAAAATATCATCTTCAGGGCTACAATAAAAGAATAACGTGAAAATACAAACAAACATAAAAATTAAACAAAATAGGAAGTAAAATTTGGAAGAAACAAAAATTACAAACAATTATTTCACAAATTACAAAGAAATCTCTCGTATTCAGAAGAGCTAATTTTACATACCTAGTTCAGAATATATAATAATACATACCTAGTTATAGTTTTATGGTGCCCCTGATTATATNAAAAGACATTTTATATATATATATATATATATATATATATATATATATATATATATATATATATATATATCGTAGGCAAGTTCGAAGAAAATTTTGATTTTTGTCATTCGTGGCCGAGAAATTTCAGTTAAATATTTTCAGCAAACTTCTAAAATTACACAAGAACAATTCTAAAAGGCAAGAATCTATAAGCCGAGAACATCACGTACACTGGGATGTCATTGAGATTATTTTGCATGTCTTCGAAATTTTACTCTATAGAAAGCTTACGTGGTGGGTATTTGAATTCTAAGAAACACGGAAAAAATTAACATGTTCAAAATCAATTATTAGATTTTTAATTTCTCAAAATGCGCATCATTGAAAATTTTCAAATTAATACTTGTAATAGTTTATGACCTTCGTAAACATCTGGGAAAATATCAACGTGTGATGACAATGGGTTCAGTGTTAAAACAATAAAAGAATGTAGGTTTCTGGTGCGTACCGCGTACGGAACTAGAATTTTTCACTTTTTTCTTGCTATACACTGTTATTATGTTAATTATTGCTCCAGAATGATAATCCAATGTATATATTTTCAGATAAGCGTCTCATTTTGATATTGGTTTTTTCCTTCTACGTATGTCATATAGCACATTACTGTGAATATCATTAAATAAGCTGTAAAGCGACACCTCTAACCAACTCGAGCTCAATTAGGAGAGCTTCCAGAGCAATTCAAAAGTTTTGTGTAGAGCTATTTTGGAGCGTTTTGTTTAAACTTTACATTGTTGTAACTTCCAAACGGGTTGAAATTTTACAACAATACTCGGACAGAGATAGAAAAGGTATCAAACTATTTCCATAAGTTTTGCCTGACGTTCGTGAGCATCAAGTTCCATGTGAGTACTTTATTTTCTTATTCCGAAGAAAATGTACGGAACTAAATTACGTTTTTCTCCTTACAATGAACCATTAATGTGGCAATAAAATTTTATTCTTAGGCACTCCATTAATGTGGCAATAAAATTTTATCCTAAAGCAAAATATGAAAAATATTATTTTCAGTAAACAACGCCTTGTTTGATTCCATAGAAGATTTCATTCAAACCATTATTATTATTATTATTATTATTATTATTATTATATTCCGTTTAGGATCTCAGCTTTTTCTGCTGGTCGTAGTGAGGTACGGGCTACACCAAGCACGCTCACTCTGGATGATCCAAAAATTTTCTGACTATTCTTGATGTGTTTAGCAAAACAGCTTTCTGAAGTTGTTCATAAGTGGTCTTACGCAATTTTAACATGATAATACTATTGTGGAGGGAGATAGGGATGACTCCTGTAGAGGACATTGCTACCGGTACTATGTAAACTCTCTCCATGTTCCATATCCTTAGTATTTCTGCCTTAAGGTCACTGTTTTTCTGATATTTTTCCTGAATTGTTTTCTGAAGGTTGTGAGTGTTTGGCACAGCTATGTCTATCAAATAGGTTGTCTTTGTTACTTCATCTTTTAGAACTATGTCTGGTCTGTTGTTATGAATTGTACGGTTCGTGATTATTGACCTGTCATAATATAATTTGAAGTTTGTTGATTCTAAAACGTCAACCGCCTCATATTTGTAATAAGGTGTGCTATTTTCTATAAGACAATACTTTAAAGCTAATGTTTGGTGAATTATGTTAGCCACCTGGTTATGGCGATGTAAATAATCAGTTTGTGCCAACATATTACAAGCTCAGTTTATATGTTGAATTGTTTCAGAAGCAGTTCCACATTTCCCGCACTTATCGTTTTCCATATGGGGATCCTGCATAATATATTTCTCATAGTTCCTAGTGGGAGTAACCGGCCATAACAAACCCTTCTGTTTCAGGAAAAAGCTCCCCTCGCCTGAGCCATGCGTTCGACTCTTTCTTGTCGATATTGGGGTAGCTCAGGTCATGAGGGTGTCTTCCGTGCAGTGCCATGCTCTTCCATTCCAAAATTTTGTCTGCTTCTGTTGAAATTTTTGCAGTCTAAGTTCCTAGCATCTAGTAGGTTTAATGGAGTGTAATTGTTGTCTGAGCTGCAAATGCTGGCGTGTAGTGAGGATTCCTTCATCCGTTCATGAAAATAAGAACGAAGTTGAGCAATCTGCCTGTTGTGTGAGTTTTTTTGTATATATTTATTATTATTATTATTATATTTTCTCTCTCAACAAATGCTCGTAGATAAAATGAAACAAGTGTTCATTTCTCTTCATTTTCTAAAGAAGATAAGAATTCCATAACTACGTGCGATGTTACAATAATTATGGCTTTCTGAAGAGATATGTAAAAGTACTTGGGTAAATTTAATGTTTCTAAACTTAAATGTAGAGGTTTTGGAATTACTCCTATTGCATAAATTACTATTTGAACTATATGGAGTTGCTTCCAAATTCTTTGTACTTTTCGAGACAGAAGGATGTATTTTCTCAGCTATTGTCTTCTGTATGTTATTTGTGTTTGGCACGTCAATGTCTATGAGAAACATAGCAATATTATTATTATTTTGTTGTACAATTGCCATTATTAGTAACTATTATTATCATTAATAGTAATTGATGTATTTGTACCTATAAGAATACAAATCAAATATGATCTCTTCAGTCATTTCATGTAAATAAACACTTCGAACAATTCACAAGCAAATATAATGAATTCGATTGTAATGTTACAGGAATGGTACAGAAAGAGAGAAGTTTAAACGAAAAACTATAATGGGATAAGATTATTTCCTGAGGTGAGTAAAATGCACAATAATTTTTATGTGTTATAAATATGAATCAAACTGTGGCATAAAATCAGTGATATTTTCATTTGCTCATGCATGAAATATATCCTCAATTGCATTAAATTTTTTTGCGTTATTTTGTTTTAATAATTTTTTTATACATTAAGGTTTTACAGGAAGTGTAAGTCTCACAATCTTATTATATAAAGTAATACAAAGTTAATAATAGCTTTATAAAACGTAAATTAATTAACTTATGAGTTTATTTGGCATCAGCTTTTGCCCAAATGACTGTCATAAATAAAATGAAATATTCATAATCGATATTTAATTTTTGATATGGTCAAATAATTTTGGTTCATATATTTCAACAAATTCATTATTTGTATATTAAACATTATTTTTCTTCTGAAGGGTGCAAATTTATAAGCGTTTTAAAAATATACATTGCATCCAATTTCAGTATCACACACATTTTGATGCGAGACGTTCCTGTGAAAGTACGCATTTGAATATAATCGTCAGCTTTAATAAGCTTCAAAAAAAGCACTCCACTCAATCAGAATTCAAGAAACTCCTGGCGCGTTGTATTTCGAAAGGAGTTCTAAGCAATTTTACATTTTCACAGATCTAGGAAAGAACGAGTCGTGATTTTAAGGCGAAGTCTCCCATTGAACTTCATTTACAACCTCCGAACAAAGCTTCAATTCTTTCTTCCTCAACACGTTCCAAATAGTTTATGCGTTTTTTATTTTTTTTTCTGTAACAGCAAGTTACTTCATTGTTGAACTCAATGACTTCTGTTCAAGTTAAGTTTAGTTAGGTGGCTATTACTTCTATATGTTTTACACCCTGAAACGTGATGGCTCATTCTGCGAAGCGTACAAAGAGTTTCACCCTATCGTTGAAACGCAGCGAAATACGTTCAAAATTCGAGAAATAATTTCCCAACATTAGCTTACTAATTAATAATATGTTCGAGTAAAATGCAAGGTTTTTAGAACATGCAACCGTCTGACCAGACCAGGGACCCGTTGCACTGAAGTACAAGTTAGTAAGTAACAAGTAAACTTTAACAAGTTTGTAGAAACATTCAGTTATTAGTGTTTCTCAAAGAAACACTGGTAAACATGTAATTACAAGTGAATTCTTTTAAGTTTACACGTGATTTACTTGTAACCCGCTAACATTGTTAGGTTACCAACAATTGTAGCAGACAAACTTTTAAAATAAACTTGTTACCAAACAAGGATTTCCTACCTAGGTATTTATTAACATGCGTTGGTCAAGTTCTTCCTCCGATGAGCTCTTCGTTCGTGTACGCCACAGGAAAACATTTATAGAAAGGGTAAAATTAACATTTGTGTCAATGTAAGAATTTAACCAACGCTGTAGAATGACGTCTGGAAAACTAGAGGAAAAAGAGGGACATTACATAACACTTATTGAGAGAAGAATCATATTTATTTTACTATATATTTGAATTTAGTTATCTGACATTACTTTTGCTTAGTTATTATTATGCAGCTTGGAAAGTCATTGTAGATCAGCTTGAAATGTTTTTAACAATAGTAAAAAAAACTATCACTTGCTTTACTACATCTCCCATAAACTATACTAATGATTGTTTTAAAAATATTAAATTTATCATTACGTAACCAGAATCAAACTAGAAAGACTGTACAGAACGCGCCTCTTCCTGACTAGTGAGGAGATACTCCACTTGTTACTGACAAGTTATCGAAATCTTTGTGAAACGACGTAAATTTCCTTCTAGACAGGAAGACGGTGAAATCAGTCGAAAGAAATGTTTACTTCTTCATCAAAACAACACTTGTTCTTCTGTGAAACGGACCCCTGATTTAAATATTCGAACGTACGTGCAAAGTTTCAAATCGAGAAACGAGATTGCGAGAGGACCCATTCTGATTGGTTCACTCTCTCATAGATAGGATCACTCTCTCGACGTTGTATACAAGATGGGGATGCACCGTTGAAGTGTACACACATATAACAGAAAATATACAATTTTTGTAATATACAAGAAAAAATTAAATATCGTTTCTATGAAGATTTACGAAGTGACTACATCACTTAATAGTCCACGCGAAGTATTTTGAATCTCCAGTCAAATTTAATCACAATCCTTGCGATCTTCCTTCTGGAGCGTTGTAGCTGAAGCTCATTGGATATAACATAAAATAACATCTCAATTCTACGCAGTAAAAGAGATTGAAATTTTATTTTCATTTCTAATTCGAACCACAATCTAGAATATAGGGTTCAGCAGCTTCTTTATTGTTGGAATCCTGCATGGCGCAACAGATCACATTTCCCCCACCTTCAAATGTCATTGTTGTCGGAGAATGTTACTCGAAGGCTGGAACCTGCTATAATTCAACTTTATTTCATTGTTCCCTGGAAGAGAAAATGATCGCAGATAAACTTATCCCTTGATCGTCGGTACACACCCGAAGAATCCCACCTACACTGTCCATAACAAATACTGTACTTGGCTGGGCATTGAATCACCGTCTCTACGAGAGGTGGGCAACTTTCCTACCACTACACCAATGGTCATAGTTCCCTTACCATACTCATGTAGAAGGGTGCAGGTATTATTTGGACAAGTTAGATACAAGAAATAACTAGTGAGACAGGTAATGGATAAATAGAATGCTTTAAGATAATGAAAAGCTCCGTTTTCCTGTCAACAAAATAAACTAGGAGTGTCATTCTATCTAATTTCAGGCAACTTTTAAACCCATCTCCTCAAATTTGAGTGAAATGGTTTATCTTTTTTGGTTCTGATGTGAAAACAGAAGTTTTATTTTGATTTCACGTTGTTTTCATCGACAAATTCGAGTGTGTTAATAAGATTTAACGCTCTTGACGTAATTATTATAAATCAAGGGGAAATCTCCCATAAGAGCTTTCTTTTTTAACCTTCTGGATTCCTCTTGTTTCTTTTACACTTCGCAAATAAATTTTAAGTCTGTTAATCTTTTCTATGTCCATGAAACAGTAAAAAAATTCAAATATGCATTCGAAGGTCAAAACAAATAGACTAGCCACTTGAGCAGGACTCACGCAACATAGGGGAACCTTTGTGCATGACCAATCGCGTTGACCGATCTTCTTGAAAATTTCATGTAAGGAACAATCCTGTTATATTGCGCTCAATTTAATTTATATTATGCCATGTATTCTGTGGTGCAAAGAATGGTAGTTCTCTTAAAAGTACGACAATTTATTTTACGCGTTTAAATTGTCAATTGTTGCACAAACTGTTGTTGTCACTGCTAGTGCCAAGTCTCCACGGCAAAAGATGTAATTTCCATGGACTCTTCAAACTTTTACAAACATTTTCTTCCAAACCAGACGACTGAACATACTATAATAATATCAATTACGAGTTGATTCCGTAATCATGTAATGTTGTAGACACGATTTTTAATATTTTTTCCTGAAATTTTTTTTTAAATATATGAGGAGGTATGAGAATAAAAGGGGGTAAAGTCCAGGGAAAATGAATTTCGGTCTGGAAGTCACTTTGTCAGTGTTATCTCCGTATTTCTTTGACTTTTAGATGCAACGCGTTTCGGACTACGAAGATAGCTCTTTCCCCGAACTCCATTATCTGGTGAAGAAAGTGGGAAAGAGATGTTGCATTTTGTGGGAAAGGTGAGGTTCCGAGCGGACATTGATGTGGAGCAGGGGAGGACACTCCAGGTGGAAACGTCACACAGTCGCGACAAGCAGGATTCGAATTCACACCATTCCGCTCAACCAGCGAAGGCGCAAACAGTTATAATATTTTAATTTTTTTCTCCTCTAAATCGACAAATCAAACACTAAATGAAACATTAGAGTAATTAATTGATTGAGTTAAGCACTGGTGTAATAACACAAAAGTCATAAAGATGAGTACAAAAAAGTGGGGAAAACTTCTCTTCAAATACAGCTTTGTATCATTTCTTCTATTCTTGAGAGCAAATTTTTCCACAACATACATGAGAATTCTAAAACTACACAGTCAACATCTAAAAATGAGATCCAGGTTTACGGTTTTATCTCAAATGCAACAAACTGACTGAAACCGCTCCACATCATTTTATTCTCCCCATTCTCACGACAGTTTTATCATTCACTTGCGATACAATCTTGCATTCCTGCTTACTAAAAAGACGAATTCCTTCTCAGGCAAACTCGAACATGCATCGTTTACGGTGTAATTGTAACATGGCTTATCTTAAAGATTTGACATTTTTTGTTGCACTTTCTGTACATGGAGCTAAAATCTTTCGCGATGACATACTCGTAAATAACAGGTTCCATAGTTAAGCTTGAGATTACATCATTCAGAGAAGAGCGAGCTTACAGTACAACCTTCTTTATTCGGACTAATTGGAACCGTAAGTAAACAGGAGAATCGGGATGAAATGTGAAGGGAAGAATAACACTTCATGTATCCTGTTTGCGAATTATGTGAGCAAAATTGTGTTCATCGATGGAACTTAACGAAAGTTTCGCGACAAATATCTCACGCATACAGTTTAAAAATTTCGTTACACCGTAGAGAAAAAAGGTAAATATCGTGTTTGAATGATACAAATCCGTGTAAAGTGGAGATCTGGAGAAATGGAATGTTGAAAAGTACGCCAAAAGTACTTTCATTTTTTTTAAACTGAGGGAAACTAAGATTGAATACATAAAATGTAAACGAGAACATAAAATTTATTGTAAAAAGCAGATGCAAACTGCATATCACCACATGGGAGATAATAAGTGAAGTTACTCTCCGGAAACAAGCAAGGAACCATCCCATCAATTCCGATCAAGGGCCCAACGGCAGTGGCGGATTTAATACTGTATAAAAAATATTTAATAAAATACTCAATATCAATTTATTATTCCAAAATGAATCGTAGATAAAATGTGCAGTGGAAATTCGAGATTAGGAATAACAAAAGTTTTAAAGGACGTTCTCGGCAATGGAAAATCCACCACTACCCGGAGAAAAATCCGGGCCAGGATGGGACTACAGAGATAATGTATACAATGGTGCCAAGGTAGAGTGCAGTTAGATATAAACTTTTATAAATAAGAAGGATAAAAAACAAGACGCATGAAAAAAGGAATCTATATGAAAATCTATTTCCTCGTGGAAGTAGCGTGATAGAGCCATTTAATTAGCGGCCTCCTGATCAATAAGTTGATGCATCTCCAGAAACAATAAAGCTCGGCAGCGTGGAGGTGAGCGTAAGCTGGGTGAATGGGGGCATGTCATTAGATGCGATTGTGGTGGTAGTGGCGGGCGAGCGAAGCGGGCGGTGCACGCCACGAATCCTCGCCGGTCGCAGCCCCTGAGCCGTCGGGGTGGGGCAGCTGGGTAGGGGAGGGGCTGGGGGAGGGGTAGCCGTGGCGGTGTTCGCCCCTCACCTCAACCCCCGTGACGCGTGGCCGCTCGCTCGCGTGCGCACCGCAGCGCCGAAACACATGGAAGGTCATTGATCTTGTCGCTGATAATGGAGACATGAAGGAAACAGTATTTACTACAATACTGTTACAGAACATTTTTCCATGTGGAGTGGTAACAACACTTTGCAGCTATCGCTTATCCCAAACGCTCACTCGCAGCGGCACGACAGCGGCGGCAATATTGGGGGTGGGATGACACAAAATCCTACATTCTTGACCTCTTGTTAATTTTGCCTCAATTTCTTGGGATATAATACGCCACAATAAAAAATTTAAATTTCTCTTCGAACTTGCCAACGTTTTGAATCTATATAATATCATCATCAGGGCTACAATAAAAGTACAACCTAAAAACACAAACCAAATATACAAAAGTATATAAACAAAAAAGAAAAGAAAATTTGGAAGACACGAAAGTTACAAACAATTATTACACAAATTACAAAAAAATCTCATCCTGAGAATACATAATTTTACATGCGTAATTCAGAATTACTAATTTTTTAATTCTTCCCACATCCTCCAAGCATGCATTGTTGTGAGATCTCCGCTACATCCTCATATGTGAAGAATTTCAAAATTAGTAATCCTAGGTACGCAAAATTATGTATTCAGGATATATTATAATTTGTGTAACAATTGTTTGCAATTTTCTTGTCTTCCAAATTTTACTTACTACTAAGGAATATGAAGAAACGCCCATTCCAGTTCAATCACAGTCCGCAATGAAAAGAAAAAGATACAGAAATTTCTATGACGAGGAACATCAAGCTTTGAGGAAGTATTTGGTTGGTTTTGAGGTGCAGACAGACCATCCCATGAAAACCCTGATTTTTACAGAGGCTGAAGCTAATTGAGAAATAGACATATTGAGTAGGAGAATCAAATGCAGAGTAACAGACACATCATGTAATTTGTTAATTCCATTCGCCCTTAGTTCATCAAGCAATATTGTTATAATGTTGATTACGCAAAATCAGTAAACTGGTAATTTGAAATTAATGATATTACATTCATTACTTCAACACGCTCTACAAGAATAGCAAATATTTCGACATAAATAGGCATATAAAATATTTAAACTAGCATGCATATAATTCCTTTTCGATCACCATACACTCAAATGCATAAGTGCTGTTGATAAAGTATCAAGAGCTCTTCATATCTTAGAGAATTTAGTTCAGAAGAAATTTTTTTCTATGTTTTGGAGTGTTATACATGCTATACGTTCTACCCGCTATTGTTCTTGTTGTAGAATACAACGTGCTTTGTACAGCTTTCTCCAGCCGCCTCTAGTTCGAGTTTCGTTCTTTCATAACACTGAAAAGCTACATCCACATTAAAACTGAGTACTTCTGGAAATATCCCACGAGAATCATTCGGTGAATCACTTATTTAACTGAAATATTAGTTTACAACCAATAAATTTGAAATATTCGTAAATCTACTTTTTCACATTATGGTTTATTATTAGTACGTACAAAAAGTTTTGGTATTGCTAAACAATTCAAGACAAACTACAGAACATTGTGTCATTTATAATTCATTTGTTCAGAAAAGTGAAGGAAACGAAGTTGGTTAAGTAAAAATAAAATTTAGATCCAGAAAAAGTTACTCATAATATCGCACCGTTTCTGCGATGCATCAAAGAGTGAAAGATCAGGATTTCTTACTTTCTCTGAGAAACGAGTAAACTTTTCAACAAATATAGAATGAATGAGAATCAGGTAGTTGAACTGATATATTTTAGTGCATCTAAACGAAGTTAGAAATATTAAAGACCATACATATGAAACTAGTCATTCTAGTTATTAGTTAACACCAACAAAAATCATTTAATTCTTATAACTCAAAAGAACTAGGTATGAAAAAAACTGAAACCGAGCAAGGAAAAACTACATTTGTCTACAAAATCGATGAAATTAATTTATATTTATATAATAATACTTGATTGTAATAATTCTAGAGAAACAAGAGAGATACAATTCTAGAGGTAGAAATACGAGTGATTTTCTTGAGTTATGGCCACTAGATGCTCGCAACGACCACGAGTAAGATTTTGTTTTGTGAATAATGAAACCAAGATCGAAAGGAAGGAATGAAGTAAGAGAAAGAAATTAACATGGTCCATGATGCATGCTTCCCAAGATCCATTTCTGCAGCGCACATAGCGAAAGAAGAGCGCGGAGAATAGGGGAGAGGCACAAAGAGTGATAAAGCGACGCTAGCGGCCGGAAGCTTCCTCGCGTCTCCAACCGCCCTTCCCCCCCCCCTGCGCTGCGTGATGCAGGTGCCTTGGTGCGGTGGCTGGCGGGGAAAGAAGGGGGGGCAGCAGAACGGGACCGAAGGAGGGTCCGCTGGCGAGAGGGTGGCAGCCGCTTCTAGTCGGCGCCGAAATAAACCAGAGGTGCGTTTGATTTGTTCCGCAGCGGCTTCGAAGGGGCGAGAAATCGATCGATCGATCTGCTCACTTCCATACGTAATTACATCGAGGTATGGCGGAACGATCTCGATGGCGGTGGCGGTGGCAACACCGGATGCGGGGGTCGGAGCGCGGACGGCGGCGGCGGCGGCGGCG
>NNCF01127715.1:252872-270263 GCA_002313205.1 Laupala kohalensis | reverse complement strand
GAATTTTAGTACCACTAATAGGCTAATAAAACAATATTTTTAATAAAAAAAAATTCGCTCGTTTTTCGAACCCCCCGTTATCTACCACTGGTTGAAGGATGAAGAGTTACAACAAGCATGCGGAATGCCCTAACGATACGCCTTAGTAAAGAGAGAGAATCACTACTTCTGGTTGCTTGGTTTTGTGCCAGATAGTGCTGCGAGTAAGGGATTGTTGACAAAGCTGTCTTATTTTCAATCAATGCGTTTACATCCGAAACGATACGAAAACAACACACGAAGAATTTTTCGCGTAAGAAGTCAACATTTTCAATTTTTTTGTGGTTCGGAAGTGTGGTCAGAATACTATGAAATTGAATGGATTCGATTCGGAGAAACTAAATGTAGTTTTCCACCTCGAGTTTCTTTTCTTGGACGATATTTCGCTGATTTTACAATTTTTTTGACTATGGGGACTTTTCTCTAAAGGGTTGCATAGTTAATAACTACCCGCTCCAAGAGATCTACCAATAGGAATTGTTGGAACCGGAAACTTTTATGTGTACTTTTGACACAACAATGATTGCAAAAATTAAAATATATATTCATTTATACTGAGTAATCACGGATTTGTTTGAGCGAATTTGGTGATTATAGCTTAATTATTCTGTCCAAAATATTCCATTCATATAAGCTGAACATTTTACTCGTTCATGTGTGTATTTTAGTACATGTGTGTATTCAATTGAGTGTTCATACAAATATTTTCTTCTAGTATTCTTCCTCTTCCTCATAACATCTGAGAGACTGATTTTCTTTCGGATAAAAATTACATACGTTCCTTTTTCAGTATTTTGGTGACATAGCAAACGTTAATGCCGTCCGCAGAACCGCTGGCAATTTCTGTTTTCCAAGCTGCACGAGATAAGTCATGATTTAACCGGTTAGTCTCATTATATTCAGGCAGTAAATACACTTAGTAAATAAAAAATATGAAAAAAAAATCCTTTTTCATTTTGTATCAAGCTGCCTTGATTATTTGATTCGCACGTACGTAACAATGAAGAAATCTGTTCATCGCAGTCCATATACTCCAAGTCATGTAACTTTGCCAATATGGCTGCCTATCACGAATTGCCAACTTCTACGAATTCAAGTTATATCCAATAAATATTAATAGTAGGCACAAAAGCGACTATTTGCTGTAAAGAAATATAATTTAATAACACAACAAACTACGACACAAGATATTTGTTCCATTCGCTCGATGCAGAAAGAACAGAATGACGCTCAAGGGCAACTGCATTTAATTGATGGCCGAGGTTGGCGATGAGCTTAAGTTTCGAAAAAATTCGAATGTCCTACCAACATAAAGCAAGGTGCAAATATCTTTACTCTTATGGACGATGG
Source organism: Laupala kohalensis (assembly GCA_002313205.1). Lineage (NCBI taxonomy): Eukaryota > Metazoa > Arthropoda > Insecta > Orthoptera > Trigonidiidae > Laupala > Laupala kohalensis. Next base: position 268,874 of record NNCF01127715.1, on the reverse strand, counting down.
CGAAGTTAAAGTGTTTGGTACACTGTGCACAACCACTATACCGACATCTTGCCTGTTAGACTGACAATAAATTAATAATTTATTGCGAGGAGAGCTGTTGCAAACTGTCTAAGACCACATCGAGGATAACAAAGTTATTTATTGGGACTATTATACAATAAACTAATAAACACAGTGCGTTTCCGTTCATGAGTTTTCTTAAGTTAAATTTCTCGAAGCAAAGAAACATGACTTCGGGTATAACATAGGAGTTTTGGAAATTGACAGATCAGCCGCAACCGAGAAATAGTGAAGCTTGTACTCCCACTAGTTCCGTGGAAAGGATGTTGGAGTTGCAAGAGACAAAGTCTCATTCAAAGCTAAATACTCCGCTGTCAACGGCGGAGTCTCCGTCCCATCCTCTTTCTGCATTTGAAGATGATTTATACCTACCTACTTCAGGGACAATCATATCACGTTGTCATATTTTGTGGCGACAAGCGCAACTAAGCGATTCTCAGTGCAAGCCAGCAGAATAACTCATCTCCATTCGATCGTATCTGGTTCACACGCATGTAAAAAAACACGCGCTCTTGTGCGGGCACGAAGGGAGGCCATTGATTCAATTACGTCTATGTTTGAACTTCGAATGACAGAAAAGAAGTAATCGTGAAATCTGGAATCGAGCATTTAGATTCATTCACGTTCCGACGTAATATTCGACCGGATTTTATCAGATTAGACACGATGACAATAAGCATCATACAAAAAGCCTCAACACAAAAAGTACGACGCACGTATATTGAGTTTACAGGTTTGTGGTGAGGATTATTCTGTAATACGCAGAAAGGCGGAAATCGTCTTCGATGAATAAGTTCCTAACGTAACTGTATTCAAAATCTGGAAGTTCAGAATAAAACGGAAGTGAACAGCTAAGTAAGAAACTAAATCTATCCCGTACAGAAAAAAAGAAGTAATTCAATTTTTTTAATATTTTTCATGTCACAAAACGAGCATCGCGAATTCCTAAATCGAAACGAAAACATCCCCCGAGGCAATTTTGTTGTCTCGTTTTCGCGCGTATTGGCGGGTGGCGTGTACGCCTCGCCTTGTCGCCCAGCAGCGCGCTAACGCGTGCAACCGAGGCGACGGGCGCGGGGGAGGCGACGGCTGCAGCGGGTGGCAGCGAGGGCGGCGGCGTGCACCGGCTCTCCCTGCACCCTGGCGGAGAGCGCTAGAAGCTGCAGGGCTTCGTCGCTCCTCCGCCGCCCCCTCCCCTGGCTGCGTAATTGTGAAACACAGGAGAGGTCGCCTGTGTGCGAGACGCGCCCTGACCAGTCATTGGACGTCGCATTCCGCGCATATTTATTTCGCGTGAAGGAAAGCGACGCGTCTCCGCAATCCCTTTGAGCACGCGACGGAGCATGCACGCCCTTCAAAGGCGCGTTACCGAGAACGCCGCCGCCGTCGCCGCAATAATCGCGCGTCGTAGCCATTGCAGCTCGGCAACGCGCGGCGGCGAAGGAAACGAGAAAAATAGCGCGGCGCCGAGTGGAAAGTGAAGGAAGCGGGGGAGACGAAGGGGAAATGAAGGAGGGAGGGAGGGGGCGCAGCACCGAAGCGGAGGGCCGCGCGCGAGACGGCTCTCTCCTGACCCTTGGAATTCATTATAACAAAAATCAATACATACATCAAAATAATTCAAGCTCGAAGAGCAAAACAGCGCGCGTCTCGGCGTGCACGCCTCGCTCTCCGCCACACAAACGCACGCGCTTTCGGACGCGTCTTCCCGAGAAAACGCGCGGGCGTCCTCCGCACTGGAGTATTATTAGCGCCGATGACAAAGCCCCGCTTCTATTGATAGAATGAACAGGGCGCGGCGCACGGAGTGGGTCGTAGTCCTCCTACGTGTCGGTTTATGACTCCGCCCCCACTTGGCCAACGATATTTCCACGATGTTTTAACTCGGAAAATTTCGACGCGACGGATTGCCGTCTGGAAAACGGGCACTGGTCGATATTTTCCACATCGCTTCAGTCTTTCGCCGGGAAGCTGCGGAGAGAGCGACCGTCACCCGGGCAGCCGCCCTCCGCGCGATTAGCTTACGCTGAGTCTCACCCACTCACTCACTCGCCGAGGAGGAAGGACGGCAGTGCGAAAGCGCGGCGGCGGCGGAGGGCCGTCCTCACTCGCGCAGTCCTCACGCCCCCCCCCTCCACCGCCGCCCGCGAAGACAATCCCCTCGCGCCCTTCGCTCTGCCCCCTCGCAGCAGCGTGCTTCTGGGGAAACTTATAAGTATTGATCTCGTTTCCCCACGACTCCGTCTCGAGACGTTTTTAACTCCCCTTCTTTAACAGTCTTTTTCCTTCATCCTGAGTTCTCTGACCGGCGAAGAGGCGCAGAGAGGCGCGCACGTAACAAGGACGCACGTGCACGCGCGGGTGGGGAGGGGGGCGTCGCGCTGCTCTCGCAGAGACGGCAGTTAAAAGGAAATGAGCGAAATGCTTGGACCATCAACTATCGCGCAGCAAACAGGCACACGCGCTTCTCTACGAAAATATTCTCGCGGAGGAAGGAGAAGAGTTTTCGGAAAAGAAATACTGAAAATACGCGACAACGTACAACATCTGCTCCTGGCACAAATATAATTAATTACTTTCATACCGCGGAAGATAATTATAATTTTCTCAACCAGCGATCCGAAGTGAAAGAAAGAAAAGGGTAAGTCGATTGAACTGAATAACACGCCGCCGAGGTAGATTTCATCCCAGCTCCTCTCAGCATAGCGACGCAACTCTACATATCAATACAAGCACTACGACACAAATGACGTCAAAAATTCGTTAGTGAATCTCACAGAAGCAATTTTAGCACTGATATATCCAATTATTCTATTCTACGATCATCTTCATTCGGAGGCTCGTTGGTCCTGCAATGTTTTTCAGAGGAGCTATATGGAAATTATTTTCCATTTCGATAAGAAAAATATTTCAAAAAATCAGCTTCACCATTTTTCCATGGAAACATGATAAATGATAACATCTCGGTTCTCTACTCGTGACTCTGGATCTGCACATTTCGGAGAGCGAACCCAGGAGACTCGGGTATGAACAAGCAACAGAAGAATATGTGGAGTATCCAATCGGTTTTCGTCATCGTTGACGAAATATTCCGAAGCTCAATCCCTACATCTCGCGAAACAATATCTGATTTGCATTGCAAATGAGAAATTGAATATGCATACAGATTCAACTTAATGTTCAACAACAATTACAAGTGTCGAAGCATCGGAGAGAAAACGCAGCTATGCATACGAGTTTAAATCTCCTATAACAAAACCTACGCGCTAACATCATTTCAATGGGAACGTTAAAAAACCGTAACGTCTGGAAGGGGAGCGGAGTACGAGCTGTGAGCGGGGAGGGGGGCCGAGCGAAAGGGCCGGGGGCGAGGGATGCAAGAGCCGCGAGGGTGCAAGGGTGGCGGTGCATCGCGGGCTGGCAAGGGCGCCACTGCAGCAGCTTCCGATGCCCTCATGACGTCACACGAAACCTCAGACAACGAACCTCGAAAACCACGATGACAAAACAGAAATGTTGTCGAATTAGTTGTAGAGGAAATAATTTTCGACTTTCATTCCCGCCCAAGAACAAATGTCTTGAGAGATTACGAGAACGAAGAATCGTAACTATTTTCGATTTCTTACAATTTAATAAAATTATCATTTAAAAATATTTACAATTACATTAAAAATTAACAATGCTTTCATGCCGAACATTTCACAACAATTTTTCCTTCAGAACTAATTTCCACCAGAATGCACTTCGTCGTCGTTTTTGTTGTCGCTTTAGCTTACGGTTCTCCATCCACCGCCAAGTTTTTGTAATTCTAATTATCAGGGAACATCTAACTGGATTGTCCAGATCCCCGATATTTTACTCGTGCTTACTCACTCGAATTCCGAAAATGAAGAAAATACCGCCCCACTGACAAGGAACTGCACTCATTCCTTGGATCATATCACTTCGACTCTCCGCAACTAATGTGCTCAGCATACATCGAAGTATAAGCATAAATATAATAATACTAATATATAAATGCGTAACGCGAAAGCGTGTTTGTCACTGAATCACGATTAAACCACTGAACCGATTGTGATGAAATTTGGCAAGGACATAGTTAAGATGCCCAGGATGAACATGGCTACCTTTTATTTTTTATATGTATGAAAAGAAAGACAAAAAATGAAGTTGAAGTTAAATGTCGATGTAATCGGGGGGAGGGGGAAATCGGCCATATTCACTTAAACGGTTAGAGATAGATGATAACTTTGCAAGGGAATATTGTTCCACAAAGAATTCTAGAAAAAAGTCCGCGACAGCATCTGTCTATCTACTAAGGTTCATTTAAATTATCGGAGAAACTTTATGAAAAGTAGAAGTGTTATAATACTTCAATTTAAGTGAGGAGTTTAAGACGGAAAAAATCAATCTTCATCAATTTAATGAATTATTTTCTTTGCGCATTTAACAGATAAAAAGCGCTTTTCAATCGTAAAATTTCGACGAGTAGTTTAGATTTCACAAGAATTGTAATGAAATGGTGCAGCTGCGTCATGCATCGGGAGCGAAAATTCGATCGGCCCGGCTCCCGCGATATGGTATAGTGTACGCAGTAAACTTTTGAATTAAATTTGTACTATTACGAATTTGAAAAATTAGGGTGCTGAACATGTTTTCAAAAACCGGCAAGTAAAAGTATTTTTATGTTATAACGTAGATTTTATTTTTTCCCGAGTAAAAGAAGAATAGTCGAAGAAAACTCCCGGATATCATACATCGAAACAACGCGCGCGAGAATGAGACGATCGATGCGGCGAAGGGTGACGACAGGCACAGGCAACCGTGATCCCTAGATCGCCATAGGGGCACCACACTCGCCTCCCCTAACACAAGAAGGATTGTGCGATTTACGGAGACCGAAGCACATGCGAATACTTGGAGACCAGGAGGCGAGTATTTACATCTCGCACAAGGATTGTATAAAGAATATGTGATGCAATTAACAGACATTAGAAGTGTTCTGAAGGAAAAATACCGAAACGATGAGTGGGGAAAAGTCATGTAAGAAAAACGATTCTGTACGAAGATATTACGACTGCCTCTCAGGAAGCGAGAGATGTAGATGAAGTGTGAACAAGTCGAAGCGATGACTGTGATGACAGGGAAGGTGGTCAACACATATTTGTACGCATGTACGACTAAAAGGAAATTAGAAAAGAAGGAATATCAAAGACACGAGCCAGATTGGCAGAACGCTCCAATCGAAGAAGTTGCGAAGCAAATGCACCAGAGAAGTACAATCCCCGCAAAAGAAAATTCGAACAAAAGGACAACGTCATGAAAAATGTCCCAGACCGATAACCTCAACGTTGGAGGTATGGATGATAGTGATCTTGCTCATCACCAAGTCATGACGGGTTCGATTCCCGGCGGGACCAGCAAAAACATTTGTAGCTCTTCACTTGAATGCCCCAGTTCATATGTATTGAAAAGGGAACCCTCCACCGCCTACTGCTTCTACTATTAATAACTCTTCACTATTACTAGCAACTCCTACTAACACTTCCACGCGGACCAAGTTGTCGGTAAACTCCTACTAACAACAGCTGCTACCACCCACCAACATCCTATCGCTGAATGCACATGAGCTTCAATAGTAGGCTACATTTCCCTCCCATTTACTAAAACTACAATAGCGGACACTTTTTCATTCCTACTGAATTTACGGTATTCCATACTTCGGAGAAGAAAACACTAGAACGGACGCAGTCAGACTTCCTGGCTGATATTCGGAGGGAAAGTTTCTCTGTAATGAACAAAATTATTGCTCACACTGCGAATAATATGGGAAAGGGAAAAATGGTCAAGAAATCTAAATGCATTTTGCGAAGATACCAGAACGTGCCACTGACCATATCACTTATGAATGATTCTTCCGGCCTCAAGCTGCTAAAATGCCACATCCGGTCCCCCAATAAGGGAAACGTTTTGGAGGTCGTGACTATGCATGGGATAATTCCGATATTGATCTATTTTTCTCGTTTCAGCAGAGATTCTCTCGCGTCTTTTTTGCAAAGTCGCGCAGAAAACAATGCGGCGTATTAAAGAAAGGCAGAAGACAATTGCGAATTATTTTTCTGAAGGTCCAGCCACCATCTTCATTCAAAATTAAAAGTATTATGAAGATTTATTTAATGTATTATTATTCATTCATAAAGTTCTACTTATTCGCTTCCTTGCCTAGTAATTTTATTCTCTTTTGGCCGTAAATGGACAATTTCATGTTCTCATGAGTATCAGTTGTAGTGAAGTTGCACAGTACATAGATCAAAGATTTGCAAGGTTTTTTCTGTCGTTATGAGAAAAATAGTAGTTTCGTATGATAGTAGACAAATAATGGTATGCGATCGTTCTAGTATCTCTACATATTGAAAAAACAGGGGAAGTTGAAATATCAAATTCGAAGACGTGAGGTGTTGCGAACTCACAACTTCCGATTAGTTATTCACAGCATCCGAGTACCTAATCGGGGAGGAAAGTTTGCATTGTCTACGGCCAGGTGACCGGGACTCAAACTTGGAACCTTCTACTATGACCGCTGGTGTGCTTTCTACTGCACCACCCTCCTCGACTCAAGGCCGGGTGGATATTGCGGTGAGAGCTTGAGATCCCGGGTTCGAGTCCCGGTCCGTCGGAATTCTCACCTGGCCGTAGACGGTACGTGTGGTATTGGTTATGAACCATTAAAACGCTTCAGGCATAGTAGCCTCCAATGCTTTCGTTCCAGAGATTCTCGTGCATTCAACAGATAATTATTTCACAGAAAAGAAGACGTTAACGTAAGAAGGATGAAATAAGCAAAGAAATCTCCTGCAGAAATATATTCGGAGACGCTTCTGTGCGAGAGAGTTTTTTTTGCGTCGGATCTCTTTGATAGTACCACTCCTCTAGAAAAAAATATCGGGAGATAAGGACAAAGACACTTGTAGCAAGAAATCAAATCACATTAGCGCATTCGAACGCATGTTCGAATTCTGTTTACACTCAAAGTCATGTGACATTACCGAAAATAATGCAATATGGCTGCCGAACACGAATTGCCAACTTCTGCGAAACAAACCGAATAAATATAATATGCGAATAAACATTAACAGTAGTCACAAAAACGACTATTTGTTGTAAAAAATACAACAAAATAACAACAAACTAAGACACAAGGTAATATTTGTTCCACACGCTCGACGAAGAAAGAACAGGACAGCGGCACAAGACCAAGTGAATTGAATTGATGGCCGAGGTTGGCGATGGATTTAAGTTTTGAGAAATTTGAATGTCCTGCGAACATAAAGCGAGATTCACTTATCATTACTCCCATGAACAACGGTGAAGTAAAAGCGTTGGCTACACTGTTCACAAGCCCTGTACCAAAATCAAGCCAGTTAGACCAGCAATAAATAAATTAATAATTTATTGTCAAAAGAGCACTAAACTAATAAAGAGAGCGCGTTCCTGTTTTTTGTGTTTTATTCTTAGGTTACATTTCTGTGAGTAAAGTTACAGGATTTCGAGTACAAGAACCAACGAGACCGTTCCTAGGAAATAGTAATTATTTTAAAATTAGAGTACAGAAACTAAAACAAATAGGCGTTTCCCATTTTCTCTGTGTCGCGTTGATTTGCGGGGAGAAGGAACCAAAGACGGCAAATTCTATACAGAAACCCCTTCCGAGACCGCGAAGAAATTCAACGGGATACATAAGTACAATTGCAATCATAGATCTCCAGTTCCCCTATATATAACATCTGAGATGTGAATGACGGCGCAAACATTTCATGTCCATAACGAGGAATAGCGAATTCAGCAAGTGACAAGTAATACTCGCAAACAGGTTCAACATAATAGGCTGATCGTTTCAGCATATGAAACTTTCAAGAAATCAAGCTGTTCTTCATTGATGCAAACTCTGCGATGTATAAATAAAACTTATTTATTTACTGCAATCCCTGTCTGATACGATAATTTGTGCATACGCAAAGGGGTTACGTCTCGTACATCTTCTGAGTACTACCATATGTATCACCTCCACACGTCATCAGGTTGCATAAAGGGGAATCAGGAACTACAAGCGGTCCGAGGCTCTTTTTTGGGGGGAAATGTTCCGGTATTTCATCACACCCCAACATCTAGACTGTCTCCCAGGCCTATTCAGCCTACTGTAAAATGAGTGAAACAGGCCGGAGCGCGATACTGGCCTCCCCTCCGCGAAGCCCTTGGACACCTTCGGAGCCTGTTGTAGGGCAGGTAGACTTTACTTGAATGTACCGGTGTAGGTCCGAGTAACCCATTTCAGTAAGTCGAAAATTTCCCTTAATGTTCAATAATATGTCCATACCTATTTGTTGATCTCAAGGCCCTAGTGTTTTTCTTGCATACTCTATCTAGATCTTCCCCTTTCTTTAGTAATTTCAGTCCGCGGTGAGTCCTTCCTCAATCAGACTATGGTGTAGCGATTCGCCCAATCAATGTACATTGATTTGATCTTACATAGCAATTTGTGTATGCGAAGATCAAATTATTCATACACAAATAATTACCAATTATCTTTCGTAATATTGACTACTAAATAAGTTTCGAAAAATTATAAATTATTTTACATTTTGTGTTATGTACACGCTGCAGATAGCTTGCTTGCTCTAAGAGAGAAGAGGCGCTCTGTAACTCAAGTCTTTTGTCAAGAAAGGAACACAATTGTTTTCTATCTAATCACGCTCATGGAAATTGTAGTACATTTCATTCCAAGAATTACACTTGCTTTGAGTAAATAAGAGTTGGAATAAATTCATTTTCATAATTGTCTTCGTCTTTCATTTTCTGGAATGGTCAGAGGCGACATGAAATCTGGTCTGAAATGTAGAAAGTGTTCATAATAGTAACTCACACAGGTAAAATATTAACTGGTGAGACTCACTGGAAGTATTTTACAAAAATGGTGAAAATGCCAGAAACCTGAAGTAATTTTTTTGTGGGAAAAGGTATAGTCTTATGCTCCGGTAGGTTGCAACGGAACATTCTGTCGATAGCAAGACATGCCATTTTATTTTCGTGTCTTCTTGACTCTGGTGTTATTCTCGTCATCAAAGCTATCCTCCGCAATTTTCCATATTTAGAAATAGTTTTACTGCCCCAAAGAGTTTTCTTTCGTGAATGTACATTAAATTAAATATTAAGAAATTAAAAAATAAATTCTTATTTCATTAAACTGCATTTACTTTGTCTTGTCATGACCACAGTTTTTGTTACAATTTTTATTCAATAATTAATATTAAGATTGTTTTCTTTTTTGCGATAGTATCAAACGAGTCTCAAAAACTGAAGAAATAAAAATAAATCTTTACCATAAGGAATATGCTTTTTCTTATTTTCGGTTTCAAAGGGCTGGGGCTGAGGAAAAAAAGGACTTATAACTTACATGTTACTATCAGTTTAATTTTATAAACTGGTTGACTGCTATTAAAAAGTTTATTCTTTAATTAGAAATATGTCTAGACTTAAAGACGAGTGCTCGAATAGTGGATGGGTGAGGCTTGGAAAGGGTGAGACAGAGGAGTCGACGAATCAAGGACACACCACCGTTGACCCAAGGACGACTGACGATCGTCGAATTCGTTTGCTATCGTCTGTCTCGGAGGGTTGAACAAATCTTCTCGACGAGCAGTTTCGTTTGGCATTTTCAACAATTAAAAGAATACTTCCACTGCATTTCAGTAGTTTATGGTTTACCGGTGTACCTATTATTACCACAAATTTTAAATCTTTTCACTAAAAGATATCAGGGTAGGTTTGGACATGTCGATTTTGACAGTTTTCCTGTAAGAATCGAAACAAAGATATCGAGACAAGTGGTGGAAATAAATAAATGAAGCTCGAGATTATTGTGTGAACAGAAATAAAAAATTTATCTCAGATGGTAAAATAAGAAACTCAGTGACGATGGATCGGTAGCAAGAATTCAACACAGGAACTCGCACAGAGGGAAAGTATTTTGTTGTTTCTACGAAGTCAAAAGACTTGCACGTTTTTAGCTCTATTACGCAGCATTTAGTTCACAAGAAAATGTTTCCAAAGAAACATTCCCTGTGCATGCTTATGGTCTTTCAAAAGCTGCATCAAAACACAAAAAATGAATCTTTTAGAAGAATTTTTTTCATTTAATACAATGCAACGAATTCCGTGATCGTCAATCAAGCTCATATGGAATTCAAGTAGTGGTAAAAAAGGGCGCAGAAAATGTTTTAGCGGATGGGGGGCAAAACTTTGACCCACCAGGGAGCAAAATAGATAAATCATCTAATTTCAGAAGTTTCTAGAGCTCGTGGAGTTCAGAATTCATATTCATATACTTGGTGGGCTACAGACGGTTATGCAATTAATTGCAGGAGTACCAGCGAAATTGTAGCACACACTTCATTTTCAATTAGATATTATTAATAAAAGGTATGTTCGATTCGCATCGCTGACCAGAGATGACAACCGGAAATTTTGCATGGCTTGTGTATTCTTTTAGTTCCTTTTGAACTTTCGATTTAATTTTTTTTTTATTTGGGGGAGGGGTCAACTCCCCCCCCCCTCGGTTGTCTACACCCATGATGGTATGTATTCTTTATTGATTTCCAAATGTTAAATCCCTCTCACTCATCAGTTCTTGAATCAATGTCTCTCATAGAAATAACAATTTCCGACCACCCGTTTCCTAGAACTACATTTTTAACATGCTTGCGTAGGTGGCATAATCTCGATGCCGAAGAAGCAGGAGAAAAAGAATACACGAAGTGAAATATTAGTAGATATGCTGGGTTAGTGATATATATGAGAGAAAAGGATAGTCACTAAAATGCGTCAAGATTATACAGTAGAACTCCGATAGTTCGTCACTTTGTGGACTTCGAGCGAGACGAAACGTCGACCTATCCAGAGCATATTATATTTCGGAAGCATTCAAAACACGATTTTAGTATGAAAATTGCACAATTTTAATGAATACTAACAAAAAAACGTACGGAAAAAGTGCAGTAACGTATTCAATTAATGAATACTGCCAAAAACTTAAAAACTAAACAGTAAACTACAAAGTGAAACAAAAATTAAAAGTACAGGAACTTATTGACTTAGTTACAAAAGCAGTTTTACATCCCACTTTGCAAAATATTTGGTGATTTTGAGTTGTTTTTCACTTCCACGTCCTTTTCGTGCCCAATGTCGCTTCGCCACGAGCCGTGGCGAAGAATCGAAGGTTTACTGCAGTACGATATTCACCATTGATACAGATTTAAGAACCGGGCTAATCAAAACATGGAATTGGATTATACAACATTTCTAATACTGAACGCATGAAAAGTTGAAAAAAATTCTTAGTAAGCGCTTACAAGTGCTTCTAATCACACTAGATGGTTGTTAAAAGTAATGTTTTAAATATAACCTTCTCCAGAGACAAATCTTTAAATCTACCGAGAAATTTTATTTAATATTTTTCTATCATTATAAAGCGAGAAGGAACATTTAAATGAATACGTCAGAACTAGAAGTTTGGAGTCTTCATTGTTATCTTGAGATAACCCACTCTCGCGAAAAAAAATCGGTCAGAAGATAATCAAATTGATTACTGTTGGTTGAGAATCAAGATGGTGATGCTTTGTTGAGGAGTGTTTTGCAAGACAGGTTAGACAGAGAATATACACTCGATTTGTGGTGAGACTAGAGGACGACAATTGAATCAAGCTTGGAAATAATTTTCCACAAAGGTAAATCAATAAATACACACTTATCTAAATAATAAATGGTTAATTACTTCGTTTAATAAAAGCTATAAATAATATTAATTCTTGTATCCATAAGCGTGTTAAGAAATATGGGAGATACTGATGATTCGCAAAACTAATGCAAAACCGTTTCAATAGAACTAAGAAACAAGTTTTTGGCCTACGATGGCCATATTGATCGCAAATGATTTCTATACTATTAATTACACTGCAGTTTTTAACTTGCAACAACTTCAATGTCGTTGTGTATTAAAGTTTACATCGATAATCAAGGAAGAAGTGCTCCTTGCAGCAAAACTGGTGAGCAAAAGCACCAAGAATATAAGTTTCAGCTACACTGGAATAAAAGTTCTCTGAATTTCAAATAACCAGGAAAACGAATCAAGTTATTATTTTCCTTTGTTGTAAATTATTGTAAATAATCTATTTTTAATGTTGCGTAAACTGCAAATTTTTAAATCTTGTGTAAACTGAAATTCATTGTATAATGCTTACATTACATAAACATTGCTCCTATACATCGGAACAAAATTCTAGAATTAGTTGTCTCATCGTGAACATAAGCACGATAACACTTTCACGTAATATACAACTAGCCAATCTTGAACCATCATTACACGCATGGTTCTTATCCCGGAGAGCGATTTACAATCGCCGATGCAAAGAAGTTTCCGAACAAAATTGAAGCTCATGATCGAGAAAATGCGAGTAAAATATGAGCTGCAGTTTGCGCTGAAGCCAGAGGAAAGCCGCAACCCAGTGGCCAACAAGGGCTAGGTCCCGCGGCATCGGAACCTCCAGGTGAGACTCCCCCCCCCTCCACAACCACACTCTTCACCCACCGCCGCACCTCACACTCCAGCCCCCAAGCGCCCCAACCCAGGCGCCACAACACAAGTCCCGTATTTGCATTGGCGCTTAGGAAACCCGAAGGGTAGCCGCTGAAGTCGCGCTCGGGTGATGGAAGCTGCAATGCGCGTGGGGGTGGGGTGGGGTGGGGTGGGGTGGGGTGGGGTGGGGTGGGGGGTAAGGCTGCGGGCGAAAAATGGAAAACACGGAGAAGGGTGGAGAAATAAATCTGCGTCGAACGGTAGTTGTATAATACTATTTGGAGAGGCGAGGAGCTTGGCTAGACCGCGTCATTCACCAGTACTCATAAGAATCCTCTGGTGCGCGGGTATTCCCATAAATAGGGTCTGATAAGGTGTGATAAAAAGACGCGAGGTTAGTGAACAGAATCATCGAATATTTTTACGAACATAATATTTGTTAAGCCGGGGCGTGGTATGTTTAGAAAGCACCAAAATATATACATAGAAAATAACACCACTGAATCGTATCATTTTTATAGTCCGGAGGAAGACCGGAATCGCCCTTCGCGAGTACGTAAAGCACTGAATGGTGAAACAAGCCGACAGGAAAATGTTTGTCAATCAAATATAACTTCTCTCGTAATCAAAATCTTCATTAAAACGAATCTTATTTTAATTTAAGTAACGTGCTTCGATTTCTTGTTTTATGATTTTTGGCAATATGCTATTTAGAATTTCTTGCATTTTAGAATGGTGGTGGCAGAAATTCTGCGAAACTTGCTCATTTTGTTGTTGTCTTCAAACAATGAAAATATCGTACTGACTTCCTTTTCATATTTTCTTACCAACCACAGTTTTAGCAACATTCGGGTTGACTTTTAGGAGATGCTGGGACAATACCCGGTTCAATTTTGAATAATTTAGTACTTTAGGGAGAATATTTTGTGTTTGATTCTAATTTATTACATGAAGGAGAAAAATCGTATCAAGGAAAAACTGAAACTCACACCTTGTGAATTTTTTATCGTATATCTTTGATTCACGAATGTAACGTTTCTTTACAAGATATTTCATTCTTTTGAAGGTTTCCATGAAACAACTTCCGACGTATCAAAGAAGTGTGTAACTCTGAGAACCCTTCCTGTTGAAGGGGGGGGGGGATTTCAGCGAATGTCGAGACGACCAAGTATTAACAAAACATGCAGAAGAAAGATAAAAAAGCCGCAAATATTTAGGATATTTAAAATGACACATTACCTCCTCCTTTGATCAAGTCCGTAATAATATATGTATAAAAATGACAGCAAAACTGGCAAACCAAACAATGAAATTGTTCAATTCGGTATATCTTTACATTATGAATATTAGCAAGAATGTTAAGGGGAATTTTGGGAGACATACGTGTAAGTACTTTTTTCTTTTGGTATTAAGTATTGTAAATTGCCAGTGCTAGAAACTAAACTCTGTTACAGGTAACTTCAATATTTTTGCGTTGGAATACAAACATCACTTACATCTGAAAATCACTGGACTCTGCGTAAACTAATGCGCCTGTGTAGCAATATATTACGTGTAACCCTAACGAAAATTTCAATTTTGGCACTTCCTAGACAATTTCATTGTAAACGAACCAATAAATGTTTGAGCTGATTCAATGCCACACTTCCCAACTGAACTTCAAGTCGCTGAAAACGAAGTTGAGACAACGAGCGTGAGACTGTAATAGAGGTCAAAGAGGAACCAGAAAAGAATAATTTCTTAGCAACAAAGTTCGACACCCTGGCTCACATAAACCGCGGGACAAGGCAACCGAAAATGCAAGGTTCGATATTGCTTTCCAATATTTCAAATTGTTAACAACATAAAAAGTAGTAATACCATAATTAGACACGAAAGAGCTTCGCTCATCTTTTCAGAATCCCAGAGTGTATTTTGTTCTGGAAACATATTACACGGAGGTATTACAGTCCGCATTAACTCGCCAACCGCCGCACTAAAAAATAAAATAGTACACTATTTCCAATGAGGGCGATGACTACTTGACACATTTGAGAAATAAAAGCGTTCGCGACCGACCTTCACTTGCACTTGAAGTTCTCTCCGAAACGTGTGGCGAATTCAGATTTTTAATGGACGTTCGTAAGACGAAGAAATATAAAAATGGAAAATAGTATTTTTAATGTATCCTCACACAACACCTCTTCGTTTCGCGAAAGGGCGGACCCGCGCGGAGCTTTTGTGTTTGCCGTTTCCAACACCCGAGGCATGACCATGACCAACGATCAGAAAAAAATTTCTTCGCCACCCGCGACAACTTCTCAAAAGATTCAGTCAGCTAGTGGTTTTTTTCCCGACGGCGAAGGTGACCCAGAAAAAAGGATGACGACAACCTTCCTGATTTGGCGAATGGTGAAACTGTTGCGTTTAGAATTGAGTTATGTTCATTCGGTAATTCGGAATCACTTTTCGCGTTGCTGGCTCTGACCGTAGCGCGACCAACAGCTTCATTTTCAGAATGTAAATACCTCGAGTGAAATGATAGGGTCGGGACATCTTGATGTTCTTTCGAGGGAACATTCGGACTCATTTGAAACGTTCTTCTTGTGCTCTGGGACATCGGGCAAAAAATGTTTATTACACTGGAATTGCCACTTAGCGGCCGGAGACCGTGGGACATAAAGGGCTGCGGGGGCGGGAGCGAATGCATCCATCGACACGCGGGAACGCACCTGCGAGTGCTGGCACATATCGATCTGCGACTCCCACGCATTCGACAGTCACGCAGTACGGGGAAACAGTCCTCTCGTCTGTGCTGCACATGTATATTTTACAGACATAGAGGACGGATCGTGCCCTTACGAATATTGATCTCGATGCATATTTGAGGGGAATGGTCAATACGTTCACTTATTCTCGGCACAAAAATAGACGTCGTTTAAAATGTTACATTGAAAGGATAAGTATGAATGGAAGAGAATACATCATCCGCGGAGAAAAAACTATCTCCAACACGTACTGACAACAATTCAGAGTAACATACTCCACGCACACGGACACATTCACGCGGAGCGCGTAACCGCGTGGTGGCCACGTGCGCAGCCAACCAACCTGTGCCGCGTCGTCTGCCCGCGACGCACAGCAACGATCCAGCAGCGGGGAGACTCACGGGCTACATAATGTCCGCCTTCGGAGCAGGGACAGAACGCGCGCGGACACACGGCGCACACGCGCAGCCGAGACGCGTGCTTACTCCACTGGCGCTCGCGCCCGCGTCCACCTTCGCGCGAGCTGCGTCTCCCCCGCCCCCGCACCGTCCCTCCGCCTCCGCCCCC
>NNCF01127715.1:90039-227058 GCA_002313205.1 Laupala kohalensis | reverse complement strand
CCCCCCCCCCCGTAGATCCACCACTGCAGGCTAACAAAACAAATACACATAACTAATAGAGACAGAAGAATATACGATTACACAGAGGATTATCATTACAATGTTTAATCAATTTCGAATCCGGACAATACAACGTGAAAATAAAGTGTAAGTAGATTATTTTAATAGTTATAAAATATGTTTATGACTTATAATGTGTCATGTTCTTTCATTGATTAATAAATAACAAACTAAGAAGTGCTTACAGAGTTATAAACATTTATTATATATACACACACACTTCTCTCAATGTCTTTCTCGGATCGAAAATACATTTTATCCACGTTTAAGAATCAAAACCGTGGCACCATTTAAACAATTATACCGAACACAAGAGTCTAGATATTGGAGAACAAACGGAGGTACGTGGGAAATTCGAACGGTCGTGACAACTAGCTTGTACTGCATGTCCCATTTCGAAACACCGGACAGTGTAGAAGACCCGGTCCGGACGCCCCGCGAACTAGGACAAATCCAGGGAACCCCGGACGGATGGCAACACTTCCGCGGCATACCCACGGGGCTGGTGATCAGGAAACTATTTTTGTCGTTCGCTTTTGGTCTATATGGTGTGTCTGCAAGTGGCAAATATAGGAACATTTCATTCTCAAATTCCTGTCCCTTTCGAAATAAAAATCCAATCATTTCCTCTGAAAAAGTAAGATGGCGCATTATTTTACGCAAAACTTAGTCGTATTATACGAAAAACAAATTACGGACAAATCGATTCAGTAATTATGCATCGATCGCATAATGATATCGTATAGCGAATACATCCTACTGCTATTTAGTACCATCAGATCCCAGTAAATTTCATTGCAGCTGCATTCACGCCCTCCTGAAAAAAATTTCGAGGGTCCCTTTTAAGGGCAGTATTATGTCAAGTAGGGAAGCAAAAGAAAAACTCCAGGTAAGCTTCTTTGAATACTACATCGAACCAGGAATTTTACGTGAGGAAGTCCGTTGATATTGTTATCCTACACAAATGTTTTCGATCAGTGGTTCTTTTTGAATATCATTGTAGAACCTTGGTGGCTAAGGATCTCGCGTATCTTATTGATATATCTAAATGACCTCGAAAGATGAAAAAGAAATGTAACATATCCATCAGACTGTTAATATATTTAAAGCGTCACGTTTACCTTATAGGCTGGGTCTGATGGAAGTATTGACACCTCTACTATCCACTTAGCATACAGGAATTCAATGATATAATTGAATTCCAGAGAGAACTCCAAAATAAAACTACTTTTGTTTCCGGCATAGAGTTGTAAGATAATTTTTGGCGAACATTGGGTTAAAAGCAATTCAAAATATATTTCAAATGAACGACAAACACATATTTTTATTACATGATACATGAACGAGATACTCATTTTTGGGGTGATTGCCGTCAGTGAGTTAGACTAAGAGAAGACCAACTGCTGATAAAATTTTTACGGAAACTATCAAATATACTAAATTACGAGTTCTTCGGATGTATGAAATCTCTAATCTTAGGAGTTTCAAATTTTATGCCTGATTTGCTATCTCTTCCCGGAATCGAAAACTTTTCATTATTATTTTTACTCCCAGTATTTGGATTCCCCGACCCATACAGACGGAGATGAGCGTTTTGAATAAAGTTATGTTCATAGTGGAAAATAAAAATTACTCCGATACATCATTTAACACACAACGACAATATCGTCAATATCATTTTAATTGAACCAAACCTCTAGTAAAACCAGCAGGAATTAACGTCGGGGGGGGGGGATAGTGTAAACTTGAACCACGTTGATTCTTTAGCAGCAGGTAATCTGGTTCTAAGTTGTAATTCTATCTTATATCCTTCGCAGAAATAGATTTTACATATGAAACACAGGCCACATTTCAACCGATTTACACTAACAGGAAATGCGTAGAAACCAAAAGCTCGAATCAATACGATGTACGAACCAGTAAGAATCTTCAGGGATATTAACACAAATACTGAGTCTACTACATTGCAGATTACACCGTGGGGTAACAGCTAGGTGCTCAAGTGGAAAAAATGGACTCATCATATAAAAATATCGATTTCGAATTGCCTCTTAAATCCTCGGGATACGAATAGGTCAACTATAGAAATCCTCGCCAGAATTCTGAGGGACACACAATAAATACTAGGAATGTTTAATCTTACCGCATGAGTGACGTCTTGCTACGAAGTCACCACGACGCTTAAAAATGATTCATGTTGGGGTTGTACAGAAAAATCACACCTTAAGCCTAGATGATCAGAAAGCGTTTCTCCTCCTCCAGTCAAATTTGACGTTTCCACAGCGAGGAGGAGTCCATCTGACCTTGGCGTGATTTAGATCTCTCAACACGGTTGTGGCAACGAACTCAACACGGAAAACATTTCTACGTCCGCAAATTTCACAACTCAGGAACGTCTCAACAAAAGTCTCGTAACCTCAACCAATGAATAACGTGATAGAAATATGTAAGAGCTCCCGATACATGAGATACCGACATATGAACAGCTGACTCTACCTCGCAATTAATTGCTTTTATGAGCCGTTGCATAGTTAGAAATGTCGTTCCTAGTGCTATACGGACGGGGAATAAAGACGATAAAAAAGTTACACGCTTCCCTTTCAGTGAACTGTATGAGAAAACCGCCGGGGCAGTGCACCAGGGCGCTGTACTCGGTGCGCGCTGACGGAGCCTGAGGGTGAGGAAAGCGTAGAGCGCGAGGGAGCCCCGCAGAGCCGCCGCCGCCCCCGCCGTCCCTCCACCGTCTTCATCGCGAGTCTCTAAGTCCAATGAGTAGGAAGAGGCTTTTTTGTGGAGCAAATAACTCCCACCTGGCGCTCGTCCCCCAAATGCGGTTGCGCGTCGCGCTTCGAGTGACTAGGCGACCGGTCGGGCGGGCGGCCGTGCGAGCCAGCCAGCAAGCGGACGGGCGGACGGGCGGACGCGAGGACCGAGGCCTGCGACCTTCGCTGCCGACGCCGCCGGCGCGGTTACGATAATAACGGTCATTAAAACAACTCCATTCCACTGAGTGACAAATTGGATTCCACAGCCAACAAGGTTCCAAATGAAGAAATTTTAAAAACATAAAAGAAACGTGCCAGCCGCAAAGGAAGAAATAAAACACTGCAGATTTAATCCGTGATTCCCGGCGAGGTTCCACGAAACGTGAAAGAGCTCGCTATAAAAAATACAAGGGTAGACAGAAATGAAAGCTGCGCTCACGGATCACGGCAGAACATTTTCTGTAATTACATCAATATTACTTTCTCGATACACACGCAGGAATGTTCCTTGCCAAGTCACTGGCGCATAAACGCACAGAGAATTCGATGAAAACATTCAAAATCTGTTCGGAAATCGAATACAACGGAAACAGTTGAACGAAGTACAGAATGCCATCTCTTAGACGATTGTTGTACAACTCATTCCGAAGAATGAAGTTTTAGTTATTTTTACTGCAGTGGCGATACAAATGAGATGATAGGAATAAGCGTATGTTTAATTCTAAATTCTTTTTATTAATTCATTTTTTCATTAATGTAAGAGACAAGCCGATAAGAAAATATTTAAATTTGGTACTTTCGAATCAAAAAGTTATGTCGAATAAGGCTGTAAAGTAGGTGAACTATACGTCAAACAAAACATGTTTCACATGTTTAATGTACACAAGAAAGCATAAAATGTAATACGAAAAATTTCGAGGAAGAAATAAAAGACTCTCAAAAATGATTCAGATAAGAAGAAACGTATATTTTGAAATGTTGTTTCTCTTACCAGTTTTCTTATTAACGTAATATATTTAAATGTTCGATACATAATTTTTTGTGGAACATTAATTAATATAAGAGGATCGCAGGCATCCAACAATACGTTCTTCATATCTCCGTCTAATGCACGAAATGTGTCATCTCGGAGAGCACAGTGATCGCCTGGAAAATGCAATATTGCTCCGAAGACCACGAGGCGGAGAGAAGACGTTGAATCCGTATTCAGGTTTTCAAACAGGTGACGGTCTTTGGAGCTGGAGCTGTTGAATCAACAATGACTGACAGCTTGGCGTTATAAATATACCGAGCAAAAAATACTCCCCATCGAAAGGAGACGGCCTGAGTCATATACCGAAAGCACTTGTCCCGCGGCGATGAGCGTGGAGAACGAGACGCAGCAGAGAGCTGAATGAGAAGGAGATAAAAACAGAGAGGGCAAACAACAAGAAGGAAAAAGATAATATAGAAGAATGCACGAAACCAAATAAAAAGCCAACGCCGTGAATAATCAGAAATGACTGAGGGACTACCGGAATTAACTCCCATCGCGTTGAACGGACAAAGAAAGTGCTTTTTCGGTAAAACCTATACATAAACGCAAAAAAGTGATTGATTATAGTTACACATCGTATCCTGTTCCTGGGCGATGCTTCCCGAAGCTTTCTTCGAAACAGCCCGTAACGTCCAACACCAGTGCAGGCATGTGCTCATTTAATTTCGAAAATCTTTTTAACAGATGGGCGCAACTATTTCCGTGCGTCTGTTTCCCCTGTCTCATTTGTCCCATTACCTCCTTGGCGCGGCTTTCAGTCGTCCTCATCTGTATTGTACCCGTGGAGATGCGTCTTAATAGGATTATTCATTTTTGCCGCGCCACGGCTTCAAATGATACATGCATTCCAATTTTAATTTGATAACATTCCTTCATTGCGGTGCCTTCAAATAATTGTTTATTACATTACAATACGCACTTATCTCCAGCAAGCCATTAACATGTTATCGAACAAGCGGTAAGTATTCTCAAAGAAATAAATTAAATATAGTTTCGGGCAGTATCATGATGTAAAATAAATTATTATATCCCACTGCGCTCGTTACATTGTTTTCCAATATTATTTAATCAGAAGACCAGGTTGATTCGATAGTAAACATATACAACTTACAGTTATTGTAAGGTCCAGAAAATAATTTTTGGGAGGATCTAGGATGTTGTGGGAGGCTGAATAACGAAGAAGGAAGCGACTTCTCTTTTCAACAGTCTAGGACGAAATAAAGGAAGATGTTGAAGTAGTGTCCGAATCTAATACTCCTGTTGAGATGTTCAAATAGTATAACACAAAGGGTAGTACCCACAGAAATTCTAGGAAATATTATAACACATCTAGGGAATCGTACAGAGTACTAAATAAAAGGTTTCGATATAATGGAATGTCAATATCTTTATGAAGTTAAAATTACAAGTATGAAATACAAGCATTTGACACTTGAGATGAAGCTATTGGAAAAATAAATATGGTGTACGTACGTTATCCAACCAATGACATTACAAGTGATTCAGTTTAACAGAAACATTTCAACCTACGAGTCTGCAATAAAGAAGTACTGCCTACTCCGAGTTCGAATATCATTTTCACATGGGCCTCCACATGAAAAAATTCAGTGTGAGAAACCTATATTCAATTTATATTTCGCAATATTATAAAAGGAAATATTCTTGAATTGTAATGTTCCAAAGCTAAATCCAAAAGTGAAGCAAAAATATTTTTCATACCTTCGAAAGTATCAAAATAATTTTATGGAACATAGATTACCGTTTCCGTAATTTCACAATGAGTCTCTACGAATTAAAATTAAGTTATTGCCGCCTGTAATTCTTCTGATTTTCCAATATCTAAAGCATCTTTACTCGGGTTAAAAAATAAATTTTAGATTCGGCATTCCATCTCTCCTCCCCACACTGCCCGCAGTTGCCCGCGGTTGCCCGCAGTTGCCCGCGGTTGCTCAAACCATTCGCCAAAGAGCAAATCGCTGGCCACCTCTGCTTTAAATTGAAGTAAAAACGTTCATGCATCGACTACATGCTGATAATATAACTACGAAATATTGATAAGATCGACAAACCCGTAAGTCGGAATTGCAGCGCAAATCGGAGAACATTCTTAAAATCGAATTTTTGGCATCGGAGACACTAAACGGATAGTTACCTCGAAATTCCGCGTACTGAAACATAGCAAATGGAAACAGGAACGCAATGACGCTAAGATTTTCATACCTTACAAGAATAATTCACCGAACACTGAGGAACATACTGTTCCATCAAAAATGGTGGCCGCATCGCACGACTGAAGACAATGTCAAAGAAAGAACCAAACGATAATCTAAATTTATAATAAAGTTTTAAAAATCAGAAAATAATTGTCCTCATCCAATAGTAAAAATCAGAAGAAATAATTATTAGTTAATAAGAACTCCTTTGGTGAATATTTTCAAGTTTCGTGAATAGTTGACTACTTGACTTCTGTCACCGCGGATATGATACCTTTACAGAATTTTCCTAACCACAAAATATTATCATTAAAGCCGAAGAAGTACCCCATAGAAGTAAGAAAGATAAATTTTCTAAATAAGTCACATTTTACGAGGGAAAAACAATTGTCTGAGAAAATACGACTGAAAGACAGCGCTAAATTAGCGCGGGAAACGGTAAAACGACGTTAATGGAGTTCTTTTGACCCGATGTTTGGGAGAGGTTTTCTCCCGTAGTAACACAGTATTTCCTTGAGCCTGATACTCACCGCTAAGTTCCAATGCATTTAGACTCCGGTCCAGGGATGCTGAGCGAGTGTGGCGTCCGACGGCGCCGCAGAGAAGGGCAGGTCGCGGCACGGCGAGGACGCCCGTCCCCACCGCCCACGCACGCCCGCGACTCTAGGCGCGCTCCACGCCCCACGGCATCGCTTCGTGCGCGCGTTCGCCTCGGTGCTGGACAGGTCTCTGCAAGCACAGTCACATTGGGGAATTAATACAATGTACAAAGCACAGTGTGCATTTACTTCTTCCGCGTACCCTACACGAGAAGAAATGTGATAGCTTTCGGCCAGGTGAAAATGGCGACGAGACAGGAATCGAACCCGGGACTCCTACTTTGATTGCAGGGGTGTTAACCACTACACCACCCGTTCGTCTTCCACAACTGTACACAATTTCCACTCAGATACACAGGTGTAGAGTTGAGGAAGGTTGGTGTAGTGGTCAACACCCCTGCAATCAAAGCAGGAGTGTCGGGTTCGATTTCAGCCCGTCACCATTTTTACCTGACCGAAAGTTATTACAAAGCACAGTGATCACAAGGAAAAATAATAAATTTCGAGATCAGCTTACATTTTGTCCCATGTGTTGGGACCTCTGATGACAATTTATATACAATAAAAACATAGTATTTCATCAAATGATAAAAAATCGCAAAGAGTGGTACAGACCTATTGTAACAAAATACTAAAAAAAATTAGTACAAAGGTTGGAGGACAGGCATTCCCTTTGTAGTGGTTTTAACGAAAGAGTGCTTCGTACTGTATAGATACTGAGAAGGTAGGAGCAAAGATATNTTTTTTTTTTTTTTTTTTTTGGTGGGGCTTTAGGGCTCGCCAACATCGAGGGTCATTCGAAGAGCCCACTGTATACGAGATTAGTCCTTTTATTTACACAATTCTTATTTTTGATTATTTCTAACATTTCAAGTACACAATTTAACAAATTTCACAATTAAATTACCAAGGAAATACGAGACAATATCCAACCACAATTGTTAGTACATGAGCCGTAGCAGACACCGAGCGGGACGTGCCACATTCGGATTGATTCAACAAACTCAAAGATTGGGATAAATTTTTTAAAAGTTAAATTGATACCATGGAAGTCTATAGAACACCTAAGCGGGGTCCGGAATCGCCTAAATCATTCGTGAGTCATATATATTCCTGGCCCGGGTTTTTCTCCGGTTTTCGTTCGCGTAGTGGCGGATTTCCTAAGAGCGGGAATGAATACTTTTGTTTTATTGATCTCAAATTTTTACTGTGCAAATATCTACAATCCATTTTGGAATAATAAATGGATAGCTACGCACTTTATTATATATTTTATGTTTTTTTTATAAGTATTAAATTCGCCACTGCTCTTGGAACCTTGATCGAAATTGATGGGGTGGTCCGTTGCTTGTATCGGAAAGAGTAACTTAGTTTATTATTTACTCTAAATGGACTCTACCGTTCGAGTTTAAATTATTTTTGTAATACTCCTATATACTAAAGCTCGGTTGGAGAGCTATGGATTATTTTTATGTCAAAATGATAAGTTTGTTATTGATCACGCCACAGCCTGACTGTACAAATAAATCTTCTTGTAAATGAAATCTGTGGAAGTATAGAAGCATTTTTGTTTGAAACTATACGAACAGCTGTTGCCAATGAAGTGGACTCTTCCTCTGTTCACTTCCTGAAACCAGTGAAAACTGCCCATTCTTGATAGCGAGATGAGAGGCAGTGGATGCCCCTCGTCACATCCCGACGGCTCCCGAAGAGAACCGAATGCGGACAGGGTCATCGGCTGTTAAGCCCCATTGGCGCGGGCGGGAGAGACCGCACAGCGTCCGCAAGGAACGTGTTCTATGGAGCACAGCCGATCCAAAACCGTGTTATCTATTTTTACAACAATAATCATCACGCAGTAAATTACATTTCCGTCCAAACCAACTTCCTCAACGAACATACCAATCAAGTTTATTAAAAATTTTTTTCGACTTCCGGCTCGTCAAATGACTACAATATAAAAATATAAAAAATACAATGCATGTTCCGGCAAATCTGTAGTGATCCGATACACCTCTTCGTTTTAATTGTGAGGACATATGCCCTCTTTTTATTATATCGTTAAATATTGATGATACATATTTTATATTTTATTTATCTTTGCACTGTAGTCTTGACTAGGGCTACCCATTTGAGGAGCCNAATATTCAGAATATTATTTCAAAACATAGCGACATATCAGTCTTATAAATATCGAAAAAGTGTTATGTAAATGTAATTTCGTTGTTGACAGAAATTGATGTATTTTCGTATCTGCAGTGCGTTTGCTGTCCTCGCATGTATTTTATCATTATCATATCTTTCATTTTAGTTTACGAAAAGTGTATTCTACGTCCGCTTAGTCGATTTACACTTCTAAATATTATTCAAGCTTCTTGAAACTGTAAACTTAAGCGTGAGTGCAGCAGACAGAAATTATTTCACCGAGTCTCTCTACCAGACTCTAAACCGAAATACCGCTACTGCGGATGTAATGCATACTAATTGTACCTCATACAAAAAATTTACGCAAAATCGTTGGAGCCGTTTTTAATAAATAAACGAAAGACTAATTTGACTTTCATGTGAAGTACCCTTTGTTTTAAAGTAAAAAAAAATTGAGCAGGTGCATCGACAACAAGTACATTCTACCTTGGATACGAAATGCGAATTAAATTGGTTCATCCGTTTACTCAGAATCGCTGCGCACAGACGGACGGACGGACGTTATGTGAAAAGCCACTTTTTCAGAAACAGGAATGCCGAAATCTAATATTTCCGTCGAAATCTCGCTTTCGAATATATTCACGATTCCAAAACTTTGTATATACTACGTATCTGAGAAAGTAAAAGGTTAGTTGATGTACATTAATGGGAGTAACTAATGCAAATACTTAAGATCATCATCTGACACATCTAATAAGGATGTCGAGACTTCCTTTTATTTGGGAATTCCCCTTATGAAGGCATTCAGCACGTAATATAAACGAAATATCAATGAATAAAACCCGTCTTCCCAGTGCGCAGAGTCTTGGCCTCGGAGACACTGTCCACGGAACCGCCTGCTTCGCGCTGCAGGCGCTGCCAGTTGATTCATTTTTAATTACTGTAACGACCACGCTTTCTTTACACACAAAAGAAATGAACCGCAACGCGTGATATTTAGGAAAATCCCACGGGAAACGTGACTCTTCAGGTTCTTCCCTCGCACCATGTTCTCCCGACGTTCAGATTGGCCATCGATCTTTCCTGTAGAATTCGCGTTAATAAGACGGATACACTAATTACTGACTAATTACTAGTGACGAAAGGCGCATAGCTTCATAGTCGTGTCACGTGTTGGTGAGCAAGCGTTATCGCTGAAACCACTGACGTCACGCGGTGCACTTTTCCCCTCACCCACAATCATCCGCATTCTTCGTAAAGAATATTCCGCACCATCACGGGAATGTCGAAATCCAGCCGATGCGTGACCGCATTACACTTGACTAGGGCAATGGCTTCATCTCCAGAGGAAAGAATTGTTGAAGCTTCTGGGAACCGTTTTCAAGTTATGTATTTACACTTTTAAGTTTTGTTTTCGGTGGGAGGAAATACATATTGTATTAGGCAACGGTTATAACAGCTCGCACCAATCGGTTCATGGATCGAGTGATATATTTTAAGAACTGGATTTAGAAAGCAATTTATTTCGACAATTCCTCCTGCAGGCAAAGAACACTAGATCTTAAGATCACATTTCAGTATACATAGGAATAAGTGAACAAGCATTTTTGTTGGGAAAAAAAAAGGATT
Source organism: Laupala kohalensis (assembly GCA_002313205.1). Taxonomy (NCBI): domain Eukaryota; kingdom Metazoa; phylum Arthropoda; class Insecta; order Orthoptera; family Trigonidiidae; genus Laupala; species Laupala kohalensis. Next base: position 216,611 of record NNCF01127715.1, on the reverse strand, counting down.
AGTATCACAGAAATATGTGTCATCAACAATGGGGAAAGAAAGAAACTAATCATGTTGTTTTCTGAAGGACTATTGCGGAAGTTTTATCGCCGATAGCTAAATGCGATTATTATATCAGTTTGAAAATGTTTCAAATCGAAAGAGATTTTTAATATCCTGCAACAAAAAATGATAAACGATTTTAGATTTAGAGAAAGGGCTAACATTACTTACCGAAAAATTTCATTTTTACTCCTTATACTATCCCAGCACACGTTAAGCAAACCCTCATACCTCGTCAAATTAACGTACATTCAATAATATTAAAGTACATTCGAATCAATTACTTATTCGTAGATCATAATCACGCTTCTACATCTTTCTCAACACCCAGGAGGCCGCGCTATGCAGAAAATCAGTGAAAAAGAAATATCGAACAAATTTTTAAACTACCAAAGAATGTTGAAATTTCCTTGTGAAAATAATTAGTACCGTGTCTTATATATTTATTTATATACAAGATAAATATTTTCTCTTCTGTTTTTGTATCAACGGAAATGACTATTTATTAGGTATAAACAAAACTGGAGATTTAAAAACACACAAAAACCTAGTACGGCTTCTCCAACGCAAAGAGAAAAAAGTTTATTAACATTTTATAATCTCGTTTTGTAATGTAATCAGATTCAATGTATGACAATAATATTGTCAGATGATATGTTATTAAAATGACAAACAGTCGAAGAAAAGAGAACACGAGGAACAAAAGGATGAAAATGACGGGTTTCATTGTGAAGGAAAGAGTTGTAACGAAGTCAAAACGCCCTCCTTCAAAGGGAGTCCTTTGTTACGCAGCGTAAGTCATTGCTCACACTACTCCCTCCGTGCGCTGTGTAACGGGACGCCCCACTACCAACAATTCCACAATTCTTTCACAAATTCTGACAGAATAATTTCGACATTTTGATCGCCATGGACAAATACTTGTCACAAATCTCGCATTGTAAGATCAACCTAATGATGGAATGAATACCTATATCCAATTTCATATCTGTATGGTTCATTAGACAATTAAATACAGTTGTTGGAACGAAGAATATCCTTGTCCTTCAACGATGGTCAAATCCTCCCCCCCCTTCAAAAAACAAGGAATCAATAATATTCTTACTCAGAGGGGACCGAACAGTTTAGAGAAGGCAAGGAAATATTTATTCGCATTACTTGTTCATTAAATGTACCTGACAGCTTATATAATCTCGAATATTACTTCTTAAACAAGAATATAAATGTATTTACAATAACACAATTAAATTACTAATAAAATAGTACGCAATATGAAATAGATGATTTGTACAGTAAATCAATGTTTGTATAACATGTTCTATTGTCATTATATTTGTGCAACAACTAATAGTTCCAATTTTGATTGGATATCATTTATTTATCTTCAATACAGGGGCAATATGGTATAAAAGAACAGAAAATACAATATAACTGATTTTTTTGGAGGGGGTAGAGTACCACAGTAAAGATAGTACCGTATAATAAACATAACACCCTTTATAGCAGTGAGGATTATGAAAAATTTGCATCGAATCAAACTATAAACCATGCTGCCGAAGAATCGCAAAATAGGATATAAAATAAGAAACGATGTATGTCTTTTCTATGCAATTTTACGTGATTAGGTTCCGNGGGGGGGGGGGTTAAGGGGGCTATAGCTCCCCCCATTAGACCTGAACTCTTAACAGATAGAATTGAAGTTGATAAATGGCGTACTTTGTAAAAGTATTACCAGATTAATTATTGTTATTAGTTATAAAGTTGTTATTGTTATTACTAATATAATTGTTATTATTGCGAAGACCAGATTAATAAGATTAATAATATCAGATTAATAAAATTAATAATACCGTATTAATAACTTTAATACACAATTGTTACTGTTATTAATAATACCAGATAGTTAATTGTTAATTATTTATTTGACGCATTTTATTTGAAGGTAATATTTATAAAATTTGTGTTGTAAAACCATATTTTTAAACAAAAATGCTCCCCGGTTAGACCCCTCCTTGATTACGGTCTAGATCCGCCAATGAAGGGGACGATAGGATCCATGTCCAGGACTAAACTCTGTTCCAAAAAGGAAACATTATATATTAAGTGAAATAGAAAATGTATTAATAAGGTTTTGTAAAAAGTGTACTATCTTAGGTCGCTTTTGTATCCGTCATACTTTGAACGCAAGAATAAAAAGTCTAATTTAACTTACGAGACACAAAGGAACAGCTAGCGCAAAAAATATATGAACAGTGTGAAAGAGTCAAATGTGACTACTATACCTTGAAGAGGAAACGTTAACGTTTTGAGGGGGGGGCGGACAAAGCTATCAGACTAGGACGCCTAAACCCTCAAGCCGGGTCCTACTAATGTAGAGCGAAATGTGCACAGGTCACTTGAAATGAACCATCCGGGTCATATCGAGTACCAGGAAAGTTCAAATAATAGAGTATCTCCAAATCAGCTCGTTTGCCTCGCAGTTAATTTCAGTGTCAATAATCGATCACTTACAACTAATAACCAAACCGACAGTCAGCAGCTCCAGTAACGGAGGGGGTGAGAAAACGTGGAACTTAGCAAAAAGCATTGTATCCGATCATTTTATGCCACCTAAAATTACTTTCATTAATTTTTTTCATCACCTCTTTCCCCCCAAAAAAAATTTGAATACAAGAATATCTGTAAATTTTGATTCGAAAATACAACCAAATGCGAAACCGGAGTATTTTCCATAGGGTAGCGGAATGTCTTACTTTTTTCAGTGGATAATCGGATAAATAGCAAAATTAATACAATTAATTCTAATCAATAGCAAAACCATTCGAATAATGAAGTAACGGTAATATTATAAATTCAGAAAAATATTTTGCGTGATATAGTGTCAAAGAAAGCCCGGTGTATTGTGGAGGGGGATAATTCAACAAAATTCCTTAGAAGTATTGGCAAAGCAAATACAGGCGATACGACGCAGTCTGGCGGTCGCAGTTTGAAATTCTGCAGCCGAGACAGTCGCGCCGCCAATTCTGAGAGGTTGGCAGCAATTTTTAATTTGCTCGCTAGACAATAGAATGAACCACGATTGCCATCAATTAGATGTGATTAATACGTGAGAACAGTTAGGTGTGGAATTGGAGGAGTGTGATTTCATCTTTCATATTCCATAGACTGATGATTTTATTTGTGACGCAGTCTATTTTCATCACAAATTTGCTTAAAATAGAAAAAGGATTCAGTCTTCCCTAGTTATTGAATAAATCACAATTGGAAATAACTATTCAGATTACGTATTCCGTCTCCATTGTGATGGAGCGGCCAGCGATGGATTCCTGTCATGCTCGTTGTTGCCGCGCGCATCACTCCTCTGACTGGTAAAGGTTTGTCAGTTGTGGAGTCCAGTCTGTTGACCGAATACGGCATTGGCAACAACGCGCGTGACTGTAATGCACCGCTGGCCGATTATTCAAAATATGGTTTTATTTATCACTTGCTAGCGGCTGAGTAAATAGTTTTAAACGTTATAATTTAGTTGTAATGTGATCAAGGCATTCTTCTGAGTGTGACAGTATAAATTGTATTCTTTAATAATGTTTCTAGTCGTTTTTAGGAGTTATCAAAAAAGTAATCACTCATTATATTTTGCAAGTGGAAACTTGAAATAAATAAATGTTGTCACAAACACAACGGTGATCATTTACTGAATAAGATTTATTTTTGACATTCTTAGTTTATTTTATAAAAAAATATAAAGTCGCCGTATCCACAAAACCCGTAAATATCACAATTTTTAAAATCATTTTACGTTAAAAGAATTAAACTATTTATTCATAAAGTCAAATTTTTTACTCGTGTATATGCAAAGCAAAATTACAAAGCTAATGGCATTAACTGTTTTTTTTTTAGATTTTAGTTGTGCATATATTTCTTCCGAGTAACCTACACGTGGAGAAGACTTGTGATAACTTTTGGTCAGGTGAAAATGGTGACGAACCGGAATTCGAACCCGGGACTCCTGCTTTGATCGCAGGGGTGTTAACCATTAAACTATCCGTTCGCCTTCCACAATTGTACACCATTTCCACTCAGACCAGATTTTAGTTTTGCTATCCACAGCAATTAGAAGGGAGGGGTCTATCATAAAAAATCCGATAGTAAGTCTGACATAACCCACGCGTCCTCGCGTACAATCGACAACCGACGAAACGCGGACGAAAAACGCCTCGATTCATGAAACAACATTTCACATAAACCGAACGCCGAAGAAAGATTTCGAGCTGAAAGGCAGATGCTATCGAAGCATCCCAACAAAAAAGGACGAGAGGCCACACCTCACCGCAATGATGAGGTCGCACGATTGACCACGTTGTTTCTTATAAACACACGAGGGCAAGAGGCTCACAGTGATTCGCAGCACAGTGGTCGCTGGTATTAGGGACCCATACAAAAGGCCAATTAGAGAGTAATCGAGAAGGTCCGAAGGTACGCATGTCTCCGGAGTCATCAAAAGACGGCGGCAGGGGAGACGGGGCGCATGAATAGAGATAGATGGAAAGAAAGTGGAGGCTTCGAGTGTTAATTGGAAGGACGAACATCATCAGGCGGAGGTTAAGAGGGGGCGTATGAATCATCGGACGTATTAAGCTGCCGCGCTCGTCTCCCCCGCCTCTCGGGTCAGCTGGAGGTGTCCCTTCCATCAAACTCACACTGGAGGTCTGCAAACTTCGGAGGATACGAGCAATGCGTATTAAATCTTGCACTCGACAGCTCAATTAAGGCATTAATATCCAATTAAAATCGTTCTACCACAGTCCACTCGCTCTTGACCCCTAGATGAACCAAATTACGCGCACTGATACACGCCTACTCCGTTTGTCTAACGGAGCGTCTACGAGGGAGCAGCTCGTCGATTCATATCTGTGCGGAGGAGACGTAAATGGAGGGATTTAATTCATTAGCGTTGTACGAATACCATGACCTTTAGAATCCTCGTACAGCTTCCGAGTGCACGAAGAGAAATAATGTTTTTTATAAATCAGCTTCGTGGAATATGAATCGGTTTTATGCGGATCCCAAAAGAATAAAAAAAGAACTTTGAAATGAATTACGATAAGGATACCGCAGTAATACGCTAACGTAGCGCCTGCGTGCTGAAGGAGACATCTCACTTTCATGAGCTCCAGGCTGTTGTCAAACTGACATAAAATCCCGAACTAAGGATAGATCGTTCCATTTCCTTATGATTCTTATTGAATTGATGCTTTTAAAAATTATTTTAATGTAGCAAGTTAACTTCAGCTATCTTTAGACCAGACATGTAAACTTGAACGTCAACTCGCGACGTTTGAAAAGAAGTAATATTCACAAGTTAAGGTGTTAAAATTTAATCACTAAAATATCTGAAATCGGCGTAAATAAACAGAGTAACATGTACTTATTGTTATTTCAACTTGCAAAACATACCTCACCGGCCATTTAAATAAATAATAGCAATTATAATTGATGGAGTTATACATTGCGCCTTATGAAGGAAGCACTTATTTTCAAAAAAAGGATCAACTTTTAAATCACGAAAGTGATGGAAGCTTTTTTTATTTGTAATAAATTTTCCATGCTGTCTTTACATCACTTTTCACTATATGTCTCCGGACATCTTGGAAAGATATTTCACTTTTACCTTTGAGGTGAGATGCATAAATCTCGTAACCGTTGTGCTCGGCCGCCATGTTTGTACATGTTCTGGTGCATTCCAAACAAATCAAACGAGTTCCGAAATATTGTTTGTACTATATTATTAACTGATAGATACTAATTAAATCATGTTTTTTCATCATTATTATTCATATTGTTGTTTTATAACAGAATAATAGTAAAGAAAATACTTATATAAGTCCGTGATCTGACTAACTTGAGAGCGCAGCTCCCACCTTAATAGAGATCGCATCTCTGCCGTTTCAGAAAACTTAACGACAGAAGTAAGAATTAGATCATAGTTTTGACCTCAAGGCCACATGGGCATCCATCCTGAGGTTGCGGCTCCAAGAATGGCGCCATTGTAATGAGGTGTGTTGAACTACAGTAATTTTTGGAATGACAAAATAGAACAATGTCCAATTCGAGTAAAATTTTGATTACTGATCCGGAAGATAAGATGAGAAACAGGACGCAACAAATTCATCGCACATTCATCACCTTTATTATTTAAAATGAACATTTTCAGAGTCTAATATTGGGTGGGTGGGGGTTCAGATCCTGCTTTGATGATATAATGGGAGAAGGCGGGTTTGGAGCCTCTCCAATTCTTATGTAGTCGACGTCAGTGACTGGAAATCATGAAGAAGTACAAGATGTTCTCTTAAACAAAGGAAGTTTTATACGAAAAAGTTTTTGACGGCATTACCATCCTAAGTGTTTCTACCATTATTGAAGTGTTCAACACCAGGAAATTATGGGGAAATCATTACGCGGAAATCAGGAGCTTCACTAAGCAACGCAAGAGAACACTGTATCGTTCAAAGAAGTAGTTAGTTAAAATCCAACAATCTTCGATATGATAAAAATCGAAAGAAATTATTAAATTCTTTACTTGTAATAAACAGAAAGTCCTATGTTTAATTTCCTAGGAAAGTGAATCTAAATCATTGTTATATTCTAACTCATTAATTTTATTCGAATATACGAAAGAAGGAAACTAGATCCACAACGCCAAACCTATATGAAACAAAACATCTTGGTAAAAATAGACAGATTTCAAAGGAACTGTTTCCTAGATAACCTAGAAAATCATCAGCCGTTGGAAAAAGTGAAATTAAAAAAATCCCACGACAGGACTCGAACCGAGGGTCATGTGGTTACGAGATCAGAGCGTTAACCGCTGCCATGCAACGAAACGAAGAAATTTGTATATTCGAAGTCAAGTCTCTTTGCTTCGAGAAATTTAACTTCAGAAAAAAACATATGAACGGAAACGCATTGTACTCATTAGTTTATTGTATTTTAGTCGCTGTAAATTACTTCATTCTCCTCAACGTGCTCTTAGTTTGTAACAGCTCTCTTCGCAATAAATTATTAATTTATTGTCAGTCTAATTGTGGGGGTGTTGGTATAGCGCTTGTGCACAGTGTAGCCAACTCTTTTTCTTCGCCATCGTCTATTAAGAGTTATAATATTTGTATAATGGCAGGACATTCGAATTTCTCAAAACTTAAATCCATCGCCAATATCGGCCATCAATTCAATTTACTTGCTCTTGTAGTACTATTCTGTTTTTGCAACATCGAGCATGTGGAGCGTATATTATCTTGTATCCTATTTTGTTGTGTTATCAAATTGTATTAATATTTATTGAACATAACTTTAACTCGTAGAAGTTGGCAATTCGTGTTAGGCAGCCATATTGGCAAAGTTACATGACTTGGAGTATAGCTGCCTATGTGCTACAGTATGCAGAATAGACATTATTACGTCACGAACAGACTCGTGTGGTTTGTATACTTTTCACAACTGCAAGAGAAAAGCTTTCAAGTGCACTCGATGCAAAAGCGTGGTCCACATGAGACAGAAGTTATCGAGCATGTCTTTATATTTCTCCAGCTTAGCTTCTTGTTGAGGCAGTAGATTGTCTGATTAAGCAATTGCGTCCGACTCGAAATCGGTTTCGTCAGCTGTTGCAGTTAGGACTGAGAGTGTTGCAGACTCTTACGCGAGTTCAGAAAATTCAGAAACAATATTTAAAAATACTGGATATTGACCAAAGAAAAAAACGTAGGATATTGTACTATACGTTCACTGACATGGCGCCCAACGTCCCGGTTATGTTAAACATAATGCATCCTCCAGTTCGCCGTACAGCTCACTGCTCGCGACAGTGAGACTCGACTATTTGAGTATCCCCGTATGAATACGCCCTTGCTCTCATGAAATACTTGTAAATCAACGTTTTAGAATCACATGACCTTAAATTTTGAAGATTTAGGAAAACTATTTTACAATAACCAAGATGGCTATAGAAGGGTTTTTCTATTCCCATCAAAATAATAATAATAATAAAGTTTACTGTCAAAAAAGCAGTTACAAATTGCGTATGACCACGTGGAGGACAAAAAACTAATTTACCCTCCGGAAGCAAACAAGGGACCATCCCATCAATTCCTATCAAGAGCCCAAGGACAGTGACAAATTAAATAATTACAACAATTTTTAAAAAAGACGTACTATTACCAATTTATTGTTTTAAAATGAATTTATGAAGAAATTGTTGTATTAAAATACAACAATTGTTGTATTAATGTGCAGTCAAAATTTGTGATAATAATAACGGAAGTATTAAATGCCATTCTCGCGTATAGAAAAATCCGCCACTACCCGGAGGAAAATCGGAGAAAACCCCGGGCCAGGATGGGATAAATAACGAAGAATCTGAAATCCTACTTGTGGCTCAGAGTACGTGTTCCTGAGATCGGAGACGAGTCTGAAATCAAGACCAGAAAACCAAGGCAAGAGCATTTTCACTGCATAGACGATGTGTTTTCCATGATCCGTAACGTGCTGAAAGCTACCGTTATCTTCGCTCGAGTGCCGCTGTCTCCTGCACAGTAACAACTCAGGTCACCGGCCGCAGACTGATTTCCATACACCTACACTTTCTATACATCGAAAGGATGACACAAATAAATAAATTTATTGTCAAAAGAGCAGTAGAAACTGCGTATGACCACGAGGAGGACTATAAACTAATTTACTCTTCGGAAGCAAGCAAGGGACCATTCAATCGATTCCGATCAATGGCCCTAAGGCAGAGGCGGATTCAAAAATTTCAGCAAAAATTCCTAGATAAGACAAAAAGATATCTACGTGTTATAATACTAATAGAATATCAACATGTTTGTAATTTAACACAACAAATTTATTTTACAAGTACGAATTATTATCGAACTATAAATTATTCTGAGTATAGTGTTTACAAATAATAAGAATTGAAATAACACTAAATTCCCGTTTTCTTGTTTCAATAAACGCGCTCCAAGACAAAAGCATAGAGAACCTGGATAAGAAATGGGTCATAAACAAAGGAAACGTAAACTAGTTGAAAACAGGTGAAATTGCTCTGACGAAAGAGGGTCTGTCTTCAATTAAAATGCGTGCTCATTTTGATGACGAGACACAGAAAGAAGTGTGGCCGACCAAGATACCACCCAGTGTTTTTGACACTTAAGTTTGTGAATTAAACAAATATCGCCGGAATAAAATCAGCGAATGTTTTTTATGAGGGCTTGGTGTAGATGTTAGCGTTTTAGATAACCTAGAAAGCATCAACGCACGATGTGATTTACAGTTAGAAGAGCTGGATATTTATGTCCCGGAAATCTTTCTTCAAAAATTCATTATAAATGACTTGAACTGCATAAAATATTTCTTTGTTTCTAAAGAACATGAAATAATAGATCAAATTTACAATATTTCGAAGACAAGTAAGTTTAAAGTTCAAAGTATTTGACGAGAAGTTTGCTCTCCTTGAAGTGAATTTCCGGCTACGATACTGACTCCCCCGCCCCAAAAAGAAAGGAACTGTAAAAACCAACTAGGACTCAAAACACTTGAATAAAAACTGTCAGATTAAAAAAAAAACAATAACACGGATTTAACGAACATTTTAGTCTATAAAGCTTTAATTTGTTAAATTATGATTGGAAATACAAATGATATTATGTTAATTGTTAATAGGAATACAAATAAACTGTAAATGTTTGCACTAAAATCTTCAGTGTGAAATTTTTAACTACTGTTTTGTTATAACTCGATTTTCTCAAAATAAGAGTATAGAGGGTTGATTACTTGTTGTATAACAGTCTAATTACGAAATTTCATTTTCTTTTTCTCAGAATATTAGGGCACCGAAATTTCTTAAAACATTAACTTTAATCTGATTCATCAACAGTGGTTTAAGTACCCACATTCAAAAACCAGGAATATCGTATAACTTCTTAGTATTTAATTTAAATTAAATACATCTAATAATAAAACTGGTCTTTAAGGACGAGAAAAAATGATCTTGTGTTATTCGAAATAATTTGGAACACATACGTCAATTAACACTTTAGGATAATGATAAGTAATAACAGTTTTGTAATAATTAGGATATAATATGTGGATATTATATGTATATCATTTTCCCGATGGGCTCATAGCAACTCAGAGGGTCGAGTTTCGATTCCACACGGCCGGACTTCTAATCAAAGAGACATTCATCCATATCTTAATATGTAGAACTGTTTTCATCCTGGCACCCTGCACTCAGTTTCTCAAGCAGTGCTCGTCTGCAGAGAGTGAGAATAGATGCAGCTCAATCTCTCTCATAGCACTTCTCCTGCAGACACCCTAGCCACTGCGAATTTCAGGATTCTTTAGAGCTTCATCGCAAAACTCTTATGCTTTTATTATTATTATTATTATTATTATTATTATTATTTCAAAACAAAATTATCTACACATTCATCTAAACAGATACATAAATGCGAAACGCGAGAGCGTGTCTGTTTGCTACCCGATCACGACTAAACCAGCGATCGGATCGTGATGAAATTTGGCAAGAAGATAGCTTAGATGTCTAGGATGAACATAGGCTAAAGATACCTGCTGCCTAAACGGTAAGAGTGAGGTGACAACTATGAATGGGAATATTGTTTGCCTCACAGAGTTCTACAAAAAAGTCCGCGACAGCTTATCTCTAGCCATAAAAATTAATCTAAATTATCGATAAAACGTTATTAAAAGTAGAAGTGTTCAAAATCATCAATTTAAGAGAGTAATTTAAAGAGGAAAAAATCAATCATCATAAAAATTTAACGCATTATTTGTTTTGTGCATTTAACAAAGATAAAAAATGTCTTTAAATCGTACAATTTCGACGAATAGTTTAGATTTTACAAGAATTTTAATGAAATGGTGCAGCCGCATTATGCCTCGGAAGCGAAAATTCAACCTGCGCGATTCCCAGGAGATGTAGAGTCAAAATTTGTACTCAAGTATTATCATGAATTTAAAAAATTAAGATGCTGTACGTGTTTTCAAAAAACAGTAAATAAAAATATTTTTATCTTACAATACGGATAGATTTAATTTTTTATCGAGTAAAAAATCTTAGTCTAAGAAAAATTCCGGGTAACGCCGAATAAGCAGCTAGTATTAATATAATTCCATTGAAAATCATTGAAGAGTAATATCTTGGAAGATAAAAATGCTACAAACCATTAGAATACGCCATAAGGCTAGCCCCATGTCACGAATTATGTGAATACAAACAGCATTTTTATATATTTGCTCGTTTAGGGCAGCGCTCTATACGCTCTCAATCGATCGAGTTCGGCAAAATGTTGTCCGACAAATTAAACTAATCGATCGTATTTATTTATTTATTTGTAACGCGATATATTTTGTCATCCTCAATTTTATATTATTTTAAACTGGAAAAAATAAATAGCATATTTATGTACTTTCTAAAAGTATTTTTAATATTTAGTACGTTAATAAAATGTTTTCATATGGTAATGCATGACTGGGTAATTTGTTGTAATGTGCACTAGCACTCGCGGAACGCATGCGTATATACTGAATATCAGTTATATACGTTTTGATGGGTTTGCCACTTCCGGTAGGACACGGAAGATGTATAATTATGATAGGTGTTCAGATGAGAGGACCAAATCGAGGTATTCTATCTCGATGCCCAGTGCGGTGACTGGAGCTGTGATATTTTGTTTAAGATTTTTTCCCCATAAACATCATAAAAATCCCGCCTAGAAAAATATTAGATTTGTTGGTTTTTACTCAAGGACACTTGCACAAAAGAAACACGACATAACTACGAAAGTTACTATTATTAACGGAAGCGTTCCAAAACCGTTCCACTCCTTAATTCTTTCCGCAAATCCTCCGCGACTTCCGACCCCCACCACCGGCAATGCTTTAATACTTCATTTTAAACACTTAAGGTATTATGTGCGTCAGGGCGACTAGGCTTAAGTACCCCCAAAAAGTTTTAAATGATAGTTTAAACCATTCTCTATCCAGTGGCGATGAATTTTTATACCCTTAAGTCGCAAAATGTTCAATTATTTGACTTTAAATTACTATGGGCTTATATGGACAAACTTTCGCGGGCTTATTTTTTTTTAATATTCTGGAAAAAGTACCGGCTTAACATAGCGAAAAAACCTACTAGAACGTATCAAATGGAAAAAGGAACGCAACGACTTTAAGATTTTCATACCTTAGCATCCCGTGGCTGAAGACAAAGCAAATCTTGTGAAAGAAGAAGTCAAACGACGATCTAAATTTGTTATCATGTTTTAAAATCACAAAAATATTGTTCTCGTCGAATAGTAAAAATCAGTAGAATGAATTATTAATTAATTAGAATTCCTTTTGTGCAATATTTCCAACTTTTGTGAATAGTTGGCAATTTGACTTGAGTCAACACGGACATAATACCGTAAGCAACTCATTTGCTAGACATTAATACAGTCTTTGTTTTAAATATTTAATTTTATTGGTCTTGAAAACGAAGGTTCTTCCTTGGATATCATTGTCCAATATTACTAAGAAGAAACGGACTCCATCAGTGTTACGTAATAAGCTGCCATGACGCAACTGAGCCACGCTAAGTGAGTCTTGTCCACGACGCATCCACGGGAATATAAAAGCTACAATCCACTTTGGCTGAAATAGATTAACGAACCAATTCATTAACGAACTGAACTGGAGAGAATGAATGGCGGCACGCAAGCACAGACCCTTCACGAAATGAATTCACTTGAGGAAGAAATCGAAAGGAAATGCCTCTCTTTCGATCTATAACCTGCTCTATCTTTCCCACGCTCACATACAAAAGTCTCATTCGACAGTCATTGGCTCGGAAACTTGAGAACGAAAATCGAAGAACGTTTTATAAGCGTCACATCTATGATCAAAGCTTGTGCACTACACAGTCATATTTTTGATTATATATCTTTGTTCATAGATATATGCCATAGAAATATGATCGTGTAATGCCGGCCTTAACATGCCCAATATTTAAAAACTCTATTCGTTTCAGCACTTAATTTAAGTTCCACTCGCCGTACTTTCGACTCCCTGGATACAAAGTGATAAAATAATTAATTAGTTCCCTTTCAAAAGACGAGTAACTCTGTTCGAGAGGGAGGGACCACCGTGCCATAGGGAACACACATCCACCCGGCGAGTGGTGCAGTGGACCGCACACCTGCGGCCAGAGCAGAGGGTCCCGGATCGAGTCCCGGCCCGTCGCAATTTTCACCAGCCCGTTGACGTCGCAAACACTCCTCCACGAGTAGATACTCGGAAGTTGTGAGTTTAAGATGAGAATACTGTTCATAATAGTGCCTCGAACATTGGTCTTGCAGAAAATGAGAGACAAATACCATATATTCGATACAAGACTTAGGGCGGAATGCAGAGTCAGCATTCAAAATAATGAACACTTCCACTCATTCGCAATCCACAGATAACACTTTCGGGATCACTTAAGTAAACAATTAAGGGAACACTCGTTGCTATAAGTGAAGGTGAATTTCGCTCGCGAAAGAAAGACATCGTGTTCTAGTTTCTTCCTGTAGCACATACTTTGGAAAATTAATTGTAATACACAATGTAATGATCATTAATAGCATTTAAAACATTAATTGGAACATGCTCTTTCAGAATAAACATTATTGTCCACTAAATTTTTTATAATAAATACATTTATTGTCAAAAAACAGTACAAACTGCGTATGACCACGTGGAGGACAACAATCTAATTTTACACTCCGGAAGTAAACAAGGGACCATCCCATCAATTCCGATCAAGGGCCCTAAGGCAGAGGCGGATTCAAAAATTTCAGCAAAAAAATATCCTAGATAAGATAAAAAGTTAGCTGCGAGTTATAATACTGATAAAATGTCAATATGTTTGTAATTTAACGCAAAAAAATTACAAGTACAAATTATTATCGAACTATAGATTATTCTGAGTATAGTGTTTAAAAATCAAAAGAATTGAAATAACACAAAATTCACGATTTATTATTACAATAAACATGCCCTTAGACAGAGCCTAGAGAACCTGTAAAAGAAATCCGCCTCTACCCGAAGGAAAACCGGAGCAAAACCCGGGCCAGGATGGGGCTATAGAATTAATCTACACAACCGTGCCAAAGTTGAGTACACACAAAACTATATTAATATGAATCATAAGACAACAAGAAAATAGTTTTTGAAATTGTTATATGTTATTTAAAAATTACTATAGTAATGGCGTGATAAAGTACAAGACGGATTTAACTTTTATTAAAATCAATAAATTCTTTTACAGTGTAGAAGCACTGGTGCAGGAGGTAGTTTGTAACCGCTGATTTGAAGAGATTCAATTTCATAATATCTTTTATATTCTTGAGCAGGGAATTAAATAGAACTATTCCCGAATTATTTATTCCACACAAATTAATACGACTACAAGAAAACATAAAATAAAGAAGTAGAACTACACACAAAATGTCACTAATTGCCAAAGGACGCACGAAAACTCAGGACACAAGAATAGCTAGAACCCAAATGAAATTTAATACAAACAAAGACAAAGTATATGTTACAATCGATAGTTGTTCACACATGATTCCAGATGAGTGCATGACTTTATCTTAAATTCTTTTTCTCGAATTAAAAGAACCTCGTAATTTATCATTAACAGGTGTGCAATGCCGCATACTAATTGTACCCTGTGCGAGTCAAGCTCTACAATATACAATGCGAACTTCCCCATTGATGAATGATTAAGTGGTGCAAGCGAATTACTCATACACAAGTATCACGAAGTCTTTAAGGCTTCGATTATTATTAAGAAGGAAATTAATAAGTATATAAAGTAAAATCAGCCGAATTGCGTTTTATTTCGCTTGCAATGGATGAAAATGTCTAGAAAGGTGCTTAATGGAAACGTTCCTGAAGCCAGACATCGGTGTTGGGCCTCGTGTCTCCATCAATCCATTATATGAATATCGAACTGGTTCTTCGGACGAGGGAGGTGGGGTTTAAACCCAAATTTACCGTAGAACACGGTTTACTGAATTAGATATTACTTTTACAACCACATGAATCGGAGAAACAGGCGTTCTGAATCGAAAATAGCTCGAGTTTGCTCCACTTGACTTTGAGGTGTTGCAGAACATTCAACTGTTAAACACTTACCCCACTTCAATTTTTTCCTTAGTTTCAGATGCGCTGCAAAACAAAATGAGAAACGGTACAAATTATGTTGACTTGTGTTATAGTAAAATACGTAAGAAAAATAACGACGTCAAATGCAAGATCCCTTCTGCTGGTTAGATCAGTTTCTCCTTCAGTTTTTGCATCACGTTAAAAATAAAGAACAAAGTGCTGCATTACTGGATAGACCTACTATGACTGCAAATGTGTTTTAAGTACTAAATATTACAGGAATTTACTATTGTTCCAGGTCAAAGAATTGAATTTTTTTTCGAATACCTACAGACCCTGTTCAAATTGTCATTGCAAGATAATTATTTATTGCAAAAATCAAAATTGTATAAAATGTAATGACATTAAACCTCTGTTCCAGATCCATCAATTGCATATTGACCTAATAAACAGCATATTCTATTCCTGAACAAAATCGTTAACAGTCAGTGCATCAAGCACCTCACCAGTCAAACTAAACAATCACTGTATATTTTCGAATGAAATAAAAATTTCTGAAAATAAATCAATGAAACGCTGATACTGGGTACCGAAGATTTAGCTCGTTTGTATAGAATCTTAAATCTTCAAAATCGTTTATAAGCAACACCCTAGACATATACTGAACATACAAAAAGAAATTCATTTGTGAAATACGAAAAGGGAATTGTATTCACCGCACAACAAATAAAGAAAGAGAATTTTTTGACGAAATATAAATTTTCTCTAAAAATTAGTAACGGGAATTCTCGTAGGACTAAGACATCTGACAACAAAAGTAGCAACGTATGTCCTTCTAGATTTAGTTCACAAAAATTCTGAAGAGATTTCGATAATCGAAATTTGAATGCTTACACCAGTGTGTGTTTGAAATGTTCACACAAGGTATGTTTCAAACAAATTTGAGACAAAGTGAACTATTAATTTTAACACAATATAGGCTATTAAAAAGATTGTAAGTCTCACATGACTTAGTAAATTGGAAGCAAAATACCTCAATATTTGAATCAATTTTTGAATTTACTTGGAGTAGAAACTTGTACAAGTTATTAAATGGCATTTTTAAAAAATAAATCGCACTATTTATTTATATATATACGGTTCAAGCAAATTACCAGTTGTGTTTAGTATATGCTTGTCTATTAAATGTCTAATTTTTTTTCAAATACATTTATTCCCTAAATAAAATGCTCAAAAGACTGAAGTTAATTTAACTTTTTATACATCGGAATCCAAAATAAAAATAACTCTTCAGATCATGAAAAAACTAAAATGTGTAATAATCAAGACAGAATCACCTTATCTTCCACGTTATGAATACGAGAAACAAATGGAATAAAGGTGAAATCTCAATTATTATCAGCGGAAGAAGGTAATCTGTACAAACATTTACCGTTCAAAGGATGGAAACTCTTCTAATGCCAAAAAAGCTTTTTGGAGTATCTTTTTCGAACTTGACCCAGAATTCACAGAATTACTCATATACAAACTAAGAAACATAGAAATAACATAAAGAAACAGAAATAATAAAAGAACCAAGAAATACATATTTTATTTTGAAGCTTATCATATTCTTTAGCCAATTTTGAAACATTCCTCAGAATCCACTCAACGAATCTTTGACTTCAAATATATATCAATATCTATGACTAAGGTTCAGGGGTTAGCTTGCTTGCTCATCCCCAAGTCACTCCGGGTTCAATTCCCGTCGGGGTCAGAAAAAATATTGTAGCTTTTCACATGAATGTCCCAGTTTATGTAGCTGTGACTACAGAAAAGCGAACCCTCCTTCCTTTATTATTACTAACAGCTCCTACTATCACCTCCACATGGGCCAAGTTGTTGGTAAATCCAGGTAAGTGGCCCCCTACTAACAATAGCCTTCCACCCAACTCCTACCTCCTATCGCCCCATGTAGATAAGCTTCAATAGCACGCTACATTTCCCATTTACAAATACTACAATGAAAAAATAATTACTACAGTACAGATAACTAACAGTTTTAGACTAAAAGTAATTTGAATATTAACGCCTAAGCTTACATATGTTTTCAAAAATTCAGTATTCTGAAATAGAAACATTTTTTCACAGATTTCTAAAGTAAAAGAAAACCAATAATGGATTTATTTGGCAATGGGTGGATTTTATCATATGATTTTTTTTATAAACCTGATAGCAAAAAAGTATCCAGTCTATATACTGTATTGTTGCGATTCGTTGAGAAAATGATATGCGTCCGTTATATGCGAATAATGCCTGCACCACAGGCTCTGGAGAGCCAGAAATTGTGACAATTTTCAAAAGAAAACCAATAGAAAAGTAATTTCGAATGAAAATAAGTGTCAAATTGCTTATGGGAACTGTTGCTCCGGACAAAACCCACACACACATTAGCCTCTTTCAGGTATGCAGGAGTCCAGTATTCGGAATTCCAGACATTTTTATCGCCACTGCTTAGGATTCCGTGCGACGATCGAACACGCCGCAAAGAACAGAAAGAATGAAAAATCCGAGAAAACACGCTTGAAGAGTAAAGTCTAATTCAACGAGAAGCGCGAACGGTAGACTTTTCCTATATTCCCAAGGGACACAGTAAATTCGATTAAAATATTGGTCTTATTAGGCCGGTATTAGAGGATTATATTTCTACGACATATCTATGATCAAAAATATAATCAAATGTTATTTCAACGTGAACCTATGACAGATATATGATCATACTTAACTCTGATCAAAGCTTGTGCATTACACGGTCATATTTTTGATCATATATCTTTGATCATAGATATATGACATAGAAAAAAGACCGTGTAATATCGGCATTAGGCAAAGAGTGTGAATGACAAAGGAGACACATTTGAAACAAAAGGATGCAACTAGATTCGTTTTTAGATTGAACCAAGCTCAAACATTCACGTACAGCATATCCCGGGATTCAATTATTCAGAAATTGCCTTCTTTGTTCATTTCGAGAGTAAACACCTCCCCGTGCCCAGGAACTCCTGTAGCAACTAATTTCTTATGTCACTAATTACTTGTATCGATTTCGATAGAGAGTATGTTCCTTCTGTTCTCGAAGATTTCCCTTGTGTACACATATGAGGCTGAGAATAAGAGAGATGCCTTAGAAATGACGAAACACTCTGTACAGTTCAGTGGTGATGTGCGCTATCGTATGCTACAAAATTACTCTAGTAAAAACAGTCATTAACTGTTAACGCCAAACGGTCATTCATTTTAATAGTGGCCAAGCCATTGGTGGCCATCTATCTCAAGTGACCACCAATGGCCGTTTGGCGACAACAGATGGCCAATTTTTAGAAGAATAGGAAGTTGAAGTGAAATATCAGGACTTCTAGAACTATTTTGACAGAAAAATCATTAGAACGGATCATGATAAAATTTTTACCGCTTATGGAACGTAATGTATAAGAGATTGTACCAGGTCCCTTTACTCCACATCACACTGCACTTCTATCTCAACAACAAGAACAACAAAACTCTTGTAAGTTGCTTAGGGAACAGGGAGCTGAAATTATACAAGATAAATTAAGACGGAATCTTCACCAAGAAATCTGAGCATACCCGGAACGAAACGAAATTTTGGTAAAAACTACCCAGATTTCATAGGAAATATTCCTTAGATAACAGGAAAAATTGTCAGTCATGTGGGAAAAATGAATTTTAAAAACATGTAAAAACTAAAAATCCATATGAAAGCACGACGCACAGCGGTAGCGTTAGCATAATAGTGCAACGAACTTCTGAGCAGATGAGCGTAGGTTCGATCTCCAGTAACCGTATTTTGTATCTCTCGTTTCATACGTTTGCACCATTCCACCACACAAAAACTACGTCTTCTCAAAAGTTCTCGAATGTAGCTAACAGTACGTAGTCATCTTTGAGACACACCCTCAGTGACACTCACTTAACCAGCACCAATTTCAAATGTGATTTTCTCGAAGTGATTTCTTTTCTATGTATCATATTTCCACAGATCTACGGTTCTCCAGATGATCCCTTGAGATATTTATTACTGCGGAGCTACAAGAACTGATGTTGATTGAAACGAGAACTCGCCAGTTCTAAGTCACATGTTCGAACAGATCATCCAATCAGGGGTCCGTTTCACAAAAGTACAAGTTTGTAAATGACGAGTAAAGTTTCACAATTTTGTAAAAACATCCAGTTATTAGAGTTTCACAAAGGTACACTTGTAAAATTGTAATTACAAGTGAGTTATTACAAATTTACAAGTGATTTACTTATCACCTACTAACATTGTTAAGTTACTTACAATTGTAGCACACAAACTTGTAAAATAAACTTGTTACCAACCAAGAATTTCTTACCTAGCTACAAATGTAGGTTACCTGTGTTACAAGTGTTGTTTTATAACTATGAGGTGGTCAAATTTTCCCTCGGAAGATGAAAATGAGCTATTCCTACATGTACAAACGACATAAGAAAAACATTCAGGGAAAAAGTGAGCTTTACAACTGTGTCGATGTACAAATTCAACGAACGCTTTGGAATGACGTCTGTAAAGTGGAAGGAAAAAGAGGGATGCATGGCAATAGCTTATTATAAGAAGAGAACTGTATTTTAATTTAGTTACTTGTCATTATTTTAGCTTAGTTATTATTACGCAGTTTGGAAAGTAATTGTTGATAAGCTTCAAATATTTTTAATAATACGTATTAAAATATAATTTTCTCAGCTATATCCCAAAATATGTACTATGGAATGTTTTAGAAATCCCAAATTCGCCATTACGTGCAGAATCTAACGAGAAAAAGAGAACTGTCCGCAAATACTTGTTACCGACTCGTCAAGTCAGCGAAATTTTCGATTTAACTAATTACTTGTCATTGTTCGTGACACTCGTTATTTGTGAAATGGGCCTCAGGACGCAGGTCTTCCTCAACGCTGGTGTAGAGTATATGAAGTGTGCTTGTATCAATGAACGTATAGGAAATGTTTCTGGACGAAGTACAAATTCCCGGTACCAGTTCGGGATGGAAGAGATGGTTGCCGATCTCAGGCGAGATGTATGTATAGAGGTACATAATATATGGAGTTCCACATCCCCAAACTCAAACAATCAGATATTGCACATTACGTGTTATTGCATTAAAGTACATGCATATGAGGTAACTTTATTAAATTAAACTTAAACATTATGGAAAAATCGCTCTGAACTAAATAAGTTTTGAATTTGTAAAATTGTAATTACAAGTGAGTTATTACAAATTTACAAGTGATTTACTTGTAACCCATCATCATTGTTAGGTTACTCCCAATTGTATATGACTCTTACATACAGAAATCTCTTAAATTGCGGTGAATCTTGCCGCCAGGTAACAGATTAATTATGTTATGTCCCGCGTTCGAATCTCGGTCCCCTCTCCCATTTTCATTCAACATAATATAATTAATACGACTCTACCAATCAACATTGTAATTTAAAAACTATTGTTTCTTTTTGTTAATCACAATTTGTTTATGGTTTGATTGAAAATAAAAGACGCATTAGTAATACGAGATCGCGATCTTCTTGGCCCCAACCCATTTTTTAAAATTCTTATCTTTCACTGAAAATGGGAAAATATCAACAATAGGATACTGCACTCAGGTGTGGTTACATTAATTCGTTCTCGAGTTGTCGCAGGAAAATACAAGAACACGAAGCTTATCTTCGTGAAATTGCGAAAATATGAACTATTAAATCCAATAGGGGAACTCCATGAAGGCAAACTTTCACAAAATCGTCTGATTAACGATGAAGACGTAACATATAATTAATATCGAGTTTAGAGTTATTTTAATAGTTACTATTTATAAACAATATTTCCGAAATAATCTATAGTTTGATGATACTACATACTTGTGAGAGAACTTTCTTTTGTTTTATTGACATGAATTTATTGGTATTTTGTATTCTTATCTTACGAGTGAGCTGAAATGTTAAATCCACCTCTTCCTTAGAGTCCTTGATCGGAATTGATGGGATGGTCCCATGCTTGCTTACGGAGAGTAAATTAGTTTACTTTCGACCACGTGGTCATATGTAGTTTGTAACTGCTTTCTTGACAGTAAATTTATTTATTTATATTATTTTATGGTGATAAAAACGATAGCGTTAGTTTAGGTCACACACAAACCCCCTTTTTTACACCCCTCCCGTTGTTCAGGTGTTAGCGTGCTCGCTCATCACCAAATCACCCCGGATGGGGTCAGAACACAATCTTCAAGAGCTTCAATGTTCAGTTCCTAGAGCTGTGACTACTGAAAAGTGAACCCTCTATCTTCTATCCACCTCCTACTGCTTCTAGTATCAATAACTAACTATTACAAACTAATCCTCGTAACAATGAGCCAAGTTGTTGGTAAACCCAGTTAAGCGGCCCACCTACTAACAATAGCCCACTACCAAATTCCAACCTTCTATCGCTCCATGTAGATAAGCTTCTATAGCAAGATACATTTCCCTTTTACAAATACTACAATAAAATAACCCTTTTGAAAATGAATCCATACATGTGCGTATTTACGGATGAAACTGAGAATTATTCCTCGTGAGATAGAAGGGAAGTTGAGATAAGTGAAGTTCATAAATCCAAGAAAAAGAGAATACCATCACGATCCTTCGAAATGTGATGAGATGCTGACACAGACGCTTCTCCGAATTTGTTGGTTCTCCGCTCTCCTGCATGATAATTTCGCTTAGCTCTTCGTGAGGCGACTCACAATGGTCAACGAGGCTCATTCAAGCGATTCACGTACTTGTCTATATACATAATAGATTTCTTTTACAGCGACTGGCGACTGGAGCTCATGTGCGACCATTAACGACGTCCTCGGGATTTGGGCGCAGCTTTGCGCTGGCTTTGGCAGACGCTGTCTCTCGCTTGTGTTGTCTCAGTTCATTAATAGATCGTCACACTTCACATCTAATGCAGTTTCCAAAGCATTGCAATATCTCTGGGAGAAATCACAGAACGGAGGAGACACGTACACATTTGTACCGGACGAAACAAAACAGAAAATGCCGACAAGACGGATGGCAGAGGTCATATCAGTGCATGGGGATATCAATAGTTATTTGAAGAGTTTGTAATAAAAATGAGGAGACAATAGACCATCCATTGAGGGAATGTGAGCTGTTTGGGCGAAGAATGTAAAAATGATGAGAAGGCAGGAATTCAAATACAAACGAACCGTACATTAATAGACACAAAAGGGAAATACGAAGCATTTGTTGAATAATAGAAACGATATGGCAGATAAAAAGGACTGAAGATGGTATGAAGATGAAGAGAGACGGGAGTTACAACCCAACGGAGGAAGAGTGAAGAACAACAAGGAAGAACCAAGCAGAAACAAATAGTTTTAAAAATTACGAAAATATATCATGTGATGTCTTCCGATGTATGCGTGACATGAAATAATAAACTGAAAAAAATGCATATTTCCAATAAAAAGCACGAGAAATATTTCTCAAAACTAGAAGTCGATATCATCCTGACAATAACTAGAATTGAAGTAAAATTCCTCACACGGGTTCCAAACAATGTTAAGATTGTGAAATATTTTTGACGCGATCTTTTTGAAGTCCACGGACAATATCAATGCCATCATGAAACTGTCCTTTGGCGTAGTCTCAAATGGTCGCATGTTGAAATGAATATAATGGCCACTTAAATGTTCAAATAATTAACCGTTGCCTCACACACGGACATATCCCGTTCACTATTTATTTATTCCACGTCAATCTGAGCAGACACTCGAATCCAGACTCACTGTCCACGGGGGAGGAGTCTGCCTCATCCGAGTCAACCAGTAGACCGTTTCACCAAAGTGTTGTTCACAACAAGTTGTTACGAACAATACTTATAATAACAGGTAATTAGTTACAATCGTTTCACAAAGATTTCGCTAACTTGGCAGGTACAAGCACTTGTCGGTAGCAAGTAGAGTATCTTCACACTTGTCAGTAAAGTATTTGCAGACGGTCCAGTCTTCCTCGTTTGATTCGGCGATACGTAATGTCATTTGGCATTAAAAAATATTCGTTACAATACTTTATGGGAGATGTAGTACAGAAAGATATTTTTTATGTATTGTTAAAAACATTTCAAGTTCATCGACAATAACTTTCCAAACTGCATAATAGTAATTAACATAAATAAAGACATATAAATAAATTAAAATATATAGAAAAGTAAATACAGTTCTTTTCTCATAAGTTTTCGTAATATGTCCCTCCATTCCTTCCAGATTTACAGTCATTCTAAAACGTTCGTTTAATTCGTTCATCGACACAAATTTAAAGTTCACCCTTTCCCTGAATGTTTTCCTATGTCGTTGTACACGAGTGAATAGCTCATCTTCATCTTCCGAGGAAGAATTTGACCATCTCATATTAATAAAATAACATTTGAAGCACAGTTAACTTGCGTTTGTAACTAGGTAAGAAATCCTTGGGTGGCAACAAGTTCCTTTTACAAGTTTGTCAGCCACAATTGTTAGTAACCCAACAATGTTAGTGGGATACAAGTAAATTGCTTGTAAAATTCCAAGAATTCACTTGTAATGACAAGGGTACTTTTGCGAAACGCTTATAACTGGATATTTTTTTACAAACTAGTGAAAATTTACTTGTTAGTTAGAAGCTAGTACTTTTGTGAAACGGGTTCCAGGTCAACTAGAATTTCATCAGTGACTACCTCTGCAGCAAGGGAACTTCATGAGCCGCGAGACAATTTCAACAACAGTTGACTACACATCACTGCCAGTTACGTATATTAGACAAACCGTGTGGGAGGGACATTGTGTATTTTATATTGACAAGCAATGGCGGATCTGTGGCGGGGACGGGGGGGGGGCTATGACCCCACAGATAAAATTGAAGTTGATAAATAGCATAGTTTGTAAAAATGTTACCAAATTAATAATTGTTATTAGTTATAATTGTTATTCTGATTAATAATGCCAGATTAATAAAACGAATAATACAATGTTAATAACTTTAATAAATAATTGTTATTACTAATACCAGATTGTTAATTATTTATTTGATGCATTTCATTACGGTAATATTTATAAAATGTATGTTGTAAATTTTAATGTAATTTTTAATCAAAAATGGTCCCCGGTTAGTCCTTCCCACTTGATAACGGTCTAGATCCACCACTGTTGACAAGGTACCGTCTCTACTTATCTTTTGAGTGTTCTAATAGTAAGGTTTCTTGTACTTTACCGTACGGGTTATTTATCTTATCGTATAGAATGGATTATTATTTAGAAGTCGTAATGCGTTATTTTTTGAGCCCTAAAGATGATTTCAATAACAGAAATGTTGAAAAATAACACTATTCAGGCCTTAAGAAAAGATTACGTGTCGTCGAGACCTTTTGTGCTATTAACACCTGCCGACTGCAGTAGCATAAAAGTAGCTGGGTGGGAGACCATCGTTCGATTCCTATTCAGTAGCAGTTCCTAGCTGCGAATTCCTTCAGGTGAATCAGCACCTCCATGTTTTTAATTGTAGTATTTGTAAAATGTAGTGTGCTATTGAAGCTTATCTACATGGAGCGATATGAGGTAGAAGTTGGATGGTAAGGGCTATTGTTAGCAGGTGAGCCAGTTAGCCTAGTGTTAGTAGGAGATGTTAGTAATAGTTAAGTGCTATTGATACTAGGAGTAGTAGGAGGTGGAGTTCGCTTTTTAATAGTCACAGCTAGACGAACTGAGACATTGAAGTGAAAATCTACAATTTTTTCTGGCCCCACCGGGTATTGAACTCGTGTGATTCGGTAGCAAGCAAGCATGCTAGTCACTGAATTTTTGGGGGGGACTTTAGGGTCTACCAGAGGGGCACCTCCATATTCCCCGACTATCTTTCCAACAATCTCCCCACTATCTTACTCTCAACATCCTCGTCAGTAACAGTATGCAAAAGAAATAGTTCTCTGTGATAAACCTCGCCACATCCAAAAATAAGTCATAATGAGAAACATAATATATGAGAAAACCATTTAAGCCCTTCCGCCAAAGAAGAACGAATTGAAAATAATAGAAACGTCTCAATTCATCAGTAATTTAAGAAATGTTAGTTTGATAATCAATATATTATCGCCAAGGGGAATGAGAATCGTACACACCCAGGATTAATTTTTGCAGGGGTTTTTTGTTGTTCCGGCGGAAGTTTCAAAAAAACGGGCAAGACCTTTTCCAGAGGGTGTGGAGGACCTCCCCGAGAAAACGTTTTGTTTCTTATTTCAAAAATGCATTTAAATGGTCCTTTTTGTAAGAAACAATATGAAATTAATTTATGTTCAATTTTCACGTTGGACCATATTATTATACACTACTGACGTATTGGCAACATAGTTATAAAGTTGTATTTCACACTTCTGGAGACCAAAAAGAAACTTAAGATTTACTCATTTAACTTCTAAACTATTAATTACAATTATTCAGAATAAACGATTAAAAATCCAAATTTTTGTCTTGTAGAATATATTTTTTTAAATTTGAGGTGTGAATGAGAGGCTTGAGTCCCTTTAAGACCTCTCCGTAGGTGCGAGCCTGTACACACCGATGCACAGGATAATCATGTGTACCAAGTAAATGCAGAATGTAAAGAAGATTGCTTCATTTTTGTCGAATGTTTCCATGCGAATGTTTTTGCATGCTTCATTTCCCAACCATCTAATTAAAAACCGATTCAAATTCATAGTCTATGGGGTCGCGACGATTGAAATCAACCCGGGGTGCTAAAATCTCTTGGAGCGGTCTTGCCAAAGAGTGGGTTATATTAACTTGTCAGTGCGCTGATTTGGCTCGAAAACACATCAAGATAAGCGTCAAAAGCTTTTGGCACCGATTATTTTGCAATAAACAATGGTGAAGAAAAGAAATTAACGAATATTTAAGTTGAGACTGAGGCTGCACGATAATAAGAACTCAATCTGCCGAAAAGCAAGAACACAATATAGTACAGGGCGTAGGTAAGAGAACGACTGAAGTAAAATGTTCCTCTTTTACAGCTTCCTGGGAAAACAGTGTAACATTTACATCTCGGAATTTAAATAAAAAATACCTATTAATTATGTTTGGCATGTATTGCCTAAGGCATTACTGCCGAGCATTGCTCACTTGCAGATTAATAAATTATTATTATCAAACCCCACATTACGTTTACGAATAATAGATCTAAAGCGGCATTCCTATTACAAAAATTATGAGAAATTCCAGTTAAATAGGTTCAATTGTCAATTACAATTATTATTACCAAGATTCATAATTTCTCAATTTTTCTCGAGGGAATTCGGGCAAATTCTCCACCACATCATCTTAGATTCGAAAGAGGATGGATGGATGGATGGATGAATGAATGGTGTATTTCGTGGAATGTCACAAGGTCTGCTTTTCTTCCATTGTAATTAAATGTAAATAAATAATTCACGAGAAAAGTGAGACGATAAAAAATGTATACAAAAATTCATTTCAAATATAATATTTCGTAATAAATAGATACCACGTGATGCAGTGTTCCGTAAGGGTATGTAGCTGAATCTATAACTATTCAATAGCACAATTATAAAATTATTATAATACTTACACCATGGATGCTATACAAACATTCAAGCAATAAAAGAAACGAAAAATAACAGATTAAAAATAGGAAATGCCTCAAAGAAAAAAGAAAAACAAATATGTAAAATTAAATAAAAATTTCATTTACAGGATTCATGGGGATCCGTATGCACCTGTTATTCGTGTACATCCAACTTATATAAAAAGCTCAGTTAAATGAACGGACGTGAATGATGATGCAATACGAAACATAATGGTGAAACTATACTGCGTTTATCTTGCTTCATAATTAGTAGTAGAATATTGCAACTTCGCGTATTCCACGTAAATACCTTCATTTCTTTCTGAATAAGAACTCTTCTAAAGAAGTAAAGAGTTAAAAAATGACAAAATTTTGTTTTTTCTTCACAGCAACAAGAATTCATTTCGATACAAGAATTCATTCATACAAAACTTCGAAAATTGGTTCTCCTAAATTCACAATTGAAACATCCCACACTATCTACATTTTTATTGGAAACTCTTACAACTGTCACAAATTTAATTGTATGTTGTGTCATAAAATACAATAGATCCTCCGTAATGCTGGAAGATTCCTGATACAAAGATTCATGAGTGAATGTGGATGAATGATTCATGCTTCAACTGACAAAGTTCAATACTTTCACATAGCCCCTTATGTTCCATAATCGTATGTTCTTTTCTTGTTTTAATACTTTTTCTCTATTTTATAAAATTTCAAAACTTCCTCTCCGTCCAATGCTTATTTTATTAATTTTCCCTTGTATATTTTAGCGCTTCCATCGTTTGTATTTTAATGAATAATGTATGTACTTATGTGGTTAAGTGGAAGAGGAGTATGTATACCTTAACTTCGCCATCAAATGAAGGCATTATTATTATTTTTGTAATTTTTTATTTTCTCAGAAACGCTAATAGATTTAATGACACGGGTCTGGTGGCCAAGTATCCATTTCCCTTTCAATTTTCTAGAGATAAGAAAACTATCTAGCTATATAGGGTGTTGCAATAATGTTTTTTGCAGAGACATGCAAATGTGCTTGGGTAAATTTAACAGGAATGTATAGTTTTTGGAATTTCTCCCGTTGCAGAGATTTCTATTGGGACTATATGGACTTGTTTCATCTTCCAAATTCTATGAGTTTCCTAGGAGAGGGGTGTATTCTTAAATTTTCTCAGCTATTGTCTTCTGTAGGTCATTTGTGTTTGGCCCTGCAATGTCTATGAGGAATGTGGTGTTAGTACTCTGGTCAATGAACTTTATGTCTGTACGGTTGTGGTGGATTGATTTGTCAGTGAGGATGGCTCGATCAAATATAATTCGTGGATTTTGTCTTCTAGCACTGTCTCTGGTTGATACTTGTAATATAGGGTTATTATTATTACTACTACATATTGATTTCAAGCAATATTTATGTAATTTTCGGTGCAAACTCCAATGCCCTTCAGGCGATCAACGCATCGAGCGTGAACAGTGGAACACTCCGATCCAATGAAACAAGTCCTGAAACAAAGCGGCGAATGTCCATCTTTTTCTCACGTTGTATTTGTAATAGGGAAATGTTGCGTGCTATTAAAGCTTATCTACATGGAACGATAGGAGTTAGGAGTTGAGTGGAAGGCTATTGTTAGTAGGTGGGTTGCTTAGCTGGGTTTACCTACAACTTGGCCAACATGGAGGGGTTAGTAGAATAGTTATTGATACTAGGAGGAGGGTTTGATAGAGGAAGGAAGGTTTGCTATTTAGTTGTCACAGCTCTATGAACTGGGACGTTAATGTGAAGAGCTACAAATTTTCTGGCCCTATCGGGAATCTAACCCGAAATGACTTGGTGATGAGCGACAACGCTACCACCTGAGCCACGGATGGGGCAAGTCCATCTTCCAGAAGGATCATCGCCGCTGACACATGACACGGAGCGTCTCTCAGTCATACACAAACGCAGTTTCCTCTCACATGTTGGGGTCCTTTGTCCACGCATGCTGGATGATGGCTCGTGAATGCTAACATGGATATATGTCGGATAATGAGATGTGAACATATAAAATGGTCGGCAGCTGGGGAATACGAATTGGGATGTAATACATGGAGAATAGTAACAAGATACGTTTGAGTCCAATATGGATTCAACTCTTAGTGAACAGTTTCCTTTTTGTGTTTTCTTCTTGGGTTGTGCTGGATATGGAAAACATTTTCACAATACGACAAATAAATTGAAAATATTGTGGTATAGTATCACCAACGTTTATAATTATTAATTAAAGCGAAAGCTTTTTCGCTGACATAGCCAGCATCTTTAGGCTAAGTACAAAAAACAAAAACAAAATTGGTAGTGAGAATAATAGAAACAAACAACTTTAATTAATAACAATAAAGATTGGTGATACTATACCACAATATTTTCAATTTATTGAACATATACCAATCAATACACTGCCAACTATGTATTAATACGTCAAATATACACACCATGTCAGTCAGTCAATAACATATCGTTTATCGTGCACGAAAACTGGAAACAGCAATAGAAGAAGGGAAGGGGATAAATGTCTGGAAGCAGTTATTCTCTTTCTCAGAATTGTTCGGAACTACTCAGTGGAACGAACGTCCAAGGAGTTATAATAATTTGATGACCAAAATACATAGTTTCGTCCCATTACAATCTATGGAGGAAAAACAATTTTATTATAAGTTATTCTATTATAGTAAAATAATAATAACTCTATTATGTTTGTTTCTCAGTTCCAAAGAAATAGCGTTCGTCATCTCTTACGTATTTTCGCCTCAATAATATTCCGAAGTCATCCCGCGCTCAAAGATGCGTTTTACAAAGTAGTCTCCCGCCCATTGAGGATTGAAGATGGGCGTTAATTATAACATATTTCCTAATACGCGACAGAATATTTTTACAAATGCCAAATGCAGCAGAATATAAATTGCATTTGCCAAAATATTCTGATAAATAAAGAGCCTGAATATGCTCACTACGTCAGCGAAAAAACCTTTCACTTTAATTTATATTAATAATGAAGATTGGTGATACTATACCACAACATTTTCAATTTTCTGATCATTGTGCTGAAGGGGAGTTAGACGGCAAATGAGTTTGTCCCATTTTCAATTATTGAGGTAAAAAGTTCGCCACAATAAAATTACGCAATCCCACGCACACTGCTCTGAATATGTTTTAGAAATAATTTGGCAAGGAGAATTTCACGTTGGTTGAGAGGGGAATAATCAAATTTCAATTCTATTTTTAGTTCGCGAGTTCGAAAATAACAATACAATTATCGTACACGTATTCTAAGAAGCTCGTTTAATTACGCTTCATAAAAGTATTTAGGAAATCATGGAATCTAAAATTGAGAAGATTTAAGAAAACGCATTATTCGTCGTTACTAAGCGAGTATGTTACTTACTTTAGAAGTCTCATGAAACCGGAAACGAATATCCTCCAATCGATAGTTGGAGTTAATGTCGACAACTTACGAAGTTGATTAACACTCCTTTATCAATGACTTCGTTGCCTCGCCTTTTACACTTGTCCATTCCTTTATTACACGGTTTCAACTCTGGTGAGCGATGTAATAAAAAAGTTGTCTATTTTTCAGACCGCAAGCCCTTGCACACCAAAACTTGATAGTTATACGTAGAGGATGTTTAATGGTGACGGATGAGTAATATCAATTAAATCAATCCCACCAATTTCAACGGCTTACTTAGAATCGAACCCACGACCTTTGAGACTGAAAACGGTGGTCACAGACTGCGAAAAGAAGAGTATTTAATTATACAGATTTCTTAGTGTCCCAAAGTCAGTCATATTCCAGGATACTATAAGCAAAAGAAAACAATTGACAAAATCTTCACGTCTTGGGGACGTATCGACCTGGCGTCCCTGAGCTCGCAGGGTCCAATACTTAACGTTGACGTGTATTGCACAATTGACAATTCGAACACCAACTTCGCCGTATTCCGCACACATTGTTAAGGAGAGGAAATTCCTTTGAAACACCGTGCTGCGGGGACGAGTGACGGGTCACTCTGTGTCGAGGCGGGTCCCCACATCACGTTGTTAAGTATGAATTCCTTTTCTGAATAATTTGCTCTGCGAAATGAGGTGTCGTGAATGCTACAGTAGAACAAAATCCAATTCTAGCAAGTTGCACTACGATCAGAATGTTATAACAAATATAGTGAGAGCGGAGAATTTCGAAAAATCAAACAAAAAACGCCCATGAAAACCACTTACACACAATAATATAGTTAATCGTTCTAAAACGTTTTTCTCGAGTAGGGAGGCTGTTTTGCTTCGAGTCAGCGATTT
The DNA here is from genome assembly GCA_002313205.1 of Laupala kohalensis. Classification (NCBI taxonomy): domain Eukaryota; kingdom Metazoa; phylum Arthropoda; class Insecta; order Orthoptera; family Trigonidiidae; genus Laupala; species Laupala kohalensis. Next base: position 185,370 of record NNCF01127715.1, on the reverse strand, counting down.
CCAGCACGAGGGAGGGGGATGTTTTTGTATGAGTCGACAATATTAAAGATTGAAAAATTTATTTTCTTCCAACACTACATAACAAATTCTCAATTTCATTTATTAAATAGTTAGCAATTTTTAGTATCTTAGAATTTGTGTAAAGTAATTTTAGTTTATCGAAATTAAAATTTATTAATTATTCCAAATGAACAGTTTTGAAGCATTTTAAAACGGATAAACACTCAGATGAACAATATTCTCATAATAATAATCTTTTTCAGGTTTGTACGTTAAAAGATAAATCGAATATCGGTGTAGTTAAATATATTGTATATTTATAATAAATTTGTTAAGATGCTTGAAAAGAGAGGGGAAGGATATAATGCTAAAAAAGTTGGGAACTGCAGGTCAAGTTGCTGAACTCACACATTAGTACAGGACGAAACCACGCACCTGATTATCATCTTTGATTTCATACAAAGTCAATGTCTCACATCCCATTTCCTGAATATTCTTCCGACAAGATCATTCATCTCCCTATTCTTACATTACAATTACTTTTAAATGATGTTCCTAATCACTTCCCAGTCACACAGATTACAGGATGACGTGCCATTTCTCCATTTTCATATGTCTTCAAAGTAGAGACATAAACATAACAAAATTGAATAAAAATCATAGTTAGCACTTCCTTCGGGTGGCAATAATCGTTTTAGAAGCAAATTATTAATGGTTATAAACGAAAAGAAAAACTCTTATTCGAAGCATCAGTCGAGTTCACCCGCATCGCATAGACCCGTGTTTCTACAATCGCCGGCATCTATACGAACACTGCCCCAAATAGCCCGTAAGCTGCTTTTAATGCAGTTCTATTTCTCGCAAACGTAGAAAAAGTGGCAATTACTAAAATTATGTGTCAGAAACCATGAAACTGCCCGGGCCATCCCCCTTCAGGCACTAATCACGCGGGAGATGGAGAATAAAAATGAGCACTGCGTCAGAGAACAGCGAGAATAAGTCGAAATGAAGCAAAAATGTTATGAAATCAAGTCACGATGGGACCCTGGCATGGCGTGAGGCTACCACAGTGTGTCCCTTGACCACTCGAGACTGTCTCGCACGCGACCTCGCGAGCGAGCGAGCGACTCGAGAATGGCAGGCGGCGGGGGTGGGGGCGGGGGCAGAGACAACGAGGCGGGGGCGGAGCGCCGTAAAAAAGCCAGTCGCACACGCCACGCAGCCGCCTGCTCCTTCCGATTAATTACTTTGCCCTAAATCCATATTACGTGCCCACTGCCAGCGGCGTCGTATATCAGAAGTAAAACTCGACCGATGACGCGAGAGTTATTGCGATACCCAGAAACACCATATTTAATCGCCAGACAAGATCATTGACATGAAACTCATTTGAATAGACTCGCGCAACTGTAAAATCAGTATCCAATCCTACATTTGAACTTCACTTTATTTCCAAATAACCCTTTGAGCCTCTCCGTAGGCTACGCAGTTGGCGTGTCTGCCCATCACAAAGTCATCCCAGGTTCGAAAAGAAAAAAATTGTAGCTTTTCATACGTCCCAGTTCATATAGATGAGACTACAGAAAAGCGAAACCTCCTTCTATCTACCTGCTACTGCTCCCAGTATCAGTAACGAACCATTACTAACTACACCTCCACGTAGACTTAACCCAGGTAAGCGGCCCACCTACTAACAATAGCTCTACCACCCACCTCCTATCACCCCATGTAGATACGCTTCCATAGCACGCTACATTTCCCATTTACAAATACTGCAATAAAAAGAAAAATAGCTAGCCTAAATGACAGGTCATTATTAAAAATAGTAAGTTAAAAAAGAACACTGGAACGATCATGTAGCTTACACCATCCCTTCTATCCACAAGATACACATGTGCTGTATGTTTGTTTTTGAGACACGCTATCTTCAGCTTCGAAGAAGAAGAGTTATATTTCAAATGGTTCATCTTAATCATGGTTTTGTGCCTAGGACAGCCACATCTTTCGAAATATATTACGTTTTTTAACAACAAATTTTACAAAGACAGGCGGAATAACATTACAAATATTACCTCTCAGAAAACTGTCAACTTCCTCCAACTGTTTCATGCCTTTACGAACTCACATAAGATGAAAAAAATACATGTGAAAAAGAAAATGTAAAATTATTAAGTTAACATTAGGTAGATTTTAAAGATAAACTTTATGACTTGTTTATGTCCCTAGAATGTCTTATTCATGTGATCCATACTGGAGTAAACTTTTACAAAATACAATTATCTTTTACGTTCGTCGTACTAAATATGAAAAGAAAATTACTTCTCATTCTTGGAAAATAAAATATAGAGCAACGGTCAAATGTAATATCTTTCCAGCCAATAAAGGGAGTTAAGACTCTCTTGCATGTTCTCTTTAGATCTTTCTNCAACGGTCAAATGTAATATCTTTCCAGCCAATAAAGGGAGTTAAGACTCTCTTGCATGTTCTCTTTAGATCTTTCTCACTCGTCTTTTCGGCTGTCCTCTTCTTGTGCCTAATTTTCCGTGCTTTAGTCTACCATCTCTTCACCGTGATTTCCATTATTTTCTTTCTCGTTTCAATTCTTCTAATTAAGGTACGAATTCACGGGAATTCTCTGTCGTCAGTAGAGCGTACACAGTCGTCTATGAGCACAACCATCTTGTTGTCACATAACTGACATACCCTGTCATCGAATTTTCACGAACGGTGTAAACACTTTTTCTTTGCTTTGTACACACTGCTATTTGTCAGCACGAAGTAACACTGACATTCAAGATTGCACTGGCGGAAGGCAACGCCAGTTATTTCTTCAATTACCACGATCACCATCCGATAACGAGATTTCTATAGTTCATTCGCGATGAATGTTGATTATCTATGCATATTACTAATATAAAATACATAGCCTAAATCGTCAATAAATAATTGTAGATCAATCATAAATGATAGTCGTTAAATTACTGTGTCTGAAAAATGTTTGTGATACGTTACATTACTGAATTACTTATTATTTAACAAGATATTCACGTTCATTTACTATACAGGCATATTGATTGGGGGAAGGCTCACAAACAAGATGAACAGACATAACCTCACTTGGCGTAAACATACGTCTCCATACTCGTCTTTACCGGGCAGCGTCACTGACGAAGTGACTGCCATAGCATTCACGAGCACTGCCACAGAATTCGTCAGCGCAAGCACTGACATGTATCAGCTGTCGCGTAACCTGTGGACAGTGAGCTGTCAGTTGATTTCTCAGAAAACTGACAGAGAAATACTGCCCGTGTATTTGTAGCTATTTGAAAGCCCCACCAAATTGGACAAATCGATTATCGATTGTCAATATTGATACATTCCTCCAATACAACTTACTTGGAATACTTGGGAAAGGTTCGAGTACTCTTTCTGGCACTAATGATTTAGACACGTTCTTAGGTTGAACTTCCTTAACTCTTCAGGAACAGGAGGTTCTGGACTCAAGTTAGATGGAAGAGATATACGGACTTTGAGAGTCGAGGCGGATTGTGCAGTGGTGAGTGTAGGATCCCGGGTTCGGGACCAGGTCCGTCCTAGTTCTCACTTCGTCGTGTCGAACTGACGCTTTCCTTTCCCAACATGGACACTGCTTGTTGCTGACCTTTGATTTTGAAAACTGTATTTACATATCCGTTGACCATATCCAACACAAATCAAACTAGAATGAAAGATTTTCTGTTGTTTTAGGAAAAGGTAACATATGATATGAATCTATAAGGGATCATTCTTAAATTACGCCACGCTACGGAAATTACGGAAGATTCCCTCCCCCGGGCCCCGTGTCACGTTATACCAAACCCCTCCTTAACATGGTCACAATTGTATACTTAGGAGGATTACAAATGTGTCGCACGGAGAAAAGGGATCATAAGAGTTCTGTCTTCATTGCAAGAAAATTTACCCCCATTGAAACAATTTTCAACATTTATGATACCACCGCCCCCCCCAAAAAAAAAAAACGTGATGTGGTTTATGAACGATGCCTCCCTTTCTGACTCACATCTCTCTTGCCACTGCACTAAGATGCAGCGGGTTGCTTTCCATCTACATTATATCAATTCTGTATTACTCTTCGAAGGAGTCAGCGTGACTCAGTGGATAGAGCACTGAGTTGCTGCCTGGATGGCCGGAGATTTTCATCACGCTTCAACATCCAGACTGGCTCCCAGGCCTACTCAGCCTGCTACAAAATGAGTACCAGGATCTATCCTGGGGTCGAACCGGTCGGAGCGAGATGCCGACCACAGCTCCTCCTTCTAGTGCCGGGGTCAAGAAAACGCGCGAGCTCTACCCTCCGCCAAGCCCAAAGCCCACAAAAGGCTGTAGTGCCAGATAAGAAGAAGTATTACTCTTCGGTAGGCGAAGAAGGCGATAAGGCGGGAATCGATCCTGGATCTTCTGCTGTGATCGCAAGGGTGTTACCCGCTACGCGGATATCTGTGTTTCTCTTAAGTTCCTTTACATTTTTCACCATTATTGTTGGCTTCTATTCCTTAGTGTGAATGTATTATTGTTTATCTCGAATTCTGAGTTACATTAATAACAAGTATAATTTGTCAGCAATATTTTCGAAATTATTTAAAGATTACAGAACGTATTTGCTAAACAACTTTTCCTTCCATTAAAAATAAATTGGTTGATAGTCTGTAGATACAAGAAGCAGCTCACTTTGTTTTTTATTTTAGGGGGCGCATGCCATGATTTTGAAAAATCCGCCAATGCCTTAGGACCTTTGATCGGAAATGGTCATTTGCTTGCTTCCGGAGAAGAAATTAGTTTATTGTCCTGCAGGTGGCCGTACTCAGTTTGTAACTGTTTTTATGACAATACATTTATTATTATTCTCAGTAATTTTATGTTCGGATTTATTACGTAACTATTTTGACTACAAGCACAATTATGTAACTAAAATTTATTGGCAATACATTTTCCCGTTCATCACAATGGTTCGAACTGGCAATAAATGTTTTCTTGTCCTCTGCTTTCTTAGTTCCGTCGTCCATTCTCTATTTCCTTCATTGAAAATGACTAAGACTTTAATTTGTATAATATACTAATGCATCTAATTCTCCGCTGCATCTCTTATTTTCTCGGCACTTCCAGTCTTTTATCAGATTTTTTTCTTTTTCTTTAACATTTTTTACTTAGGTATTCATCTTTGCGATTAGTGCTCTCAGGCCACGCTTCATCAGCGTTCTATGTCCACGTACACTTTCCTTTCTCTGCAGATTTTCATTCAGGGCCCATTTCTTTCAAATAGGCGGCGTAGCTGCAGATACCAATCCTACGAGACAAACCATTATTTCTTTCATTTACGACGATTTCTTCATTTAGGGAGATCATTCAGAGTTCGAAAGACAAAACGACGAAAACGTTCGAATTTCTCCATGAATTCCATGATTGTTTTCTTAATCCTAAAGAATCCTTTCATGAACTTCAAAAGCCTACGATTCCGGACATGGATGTCTAAAGCCTGCTTCCAGTGGACTACAAACTAAAAAATCAGCAGCATCGTTTTAAAAATTAAGGTTATGTACATGATGTCACTGCCTTTTGAGACCAACAATATAGACGATTTTCAATCCAGTTTACGCCCCACCCGTGGCTCAGGTGGTAGTGTTGTCGCTCATCACCAAGTCATCACGAGTTCAATTCCCGATGGGGCCAGAAAATTTGTAGCTTTTCACATTAATGTCCCAGTTCATTTAGCTGTGACTGCTGAAAAGCAAACCTTCCTTCCTCTATCCTGCTCATCCTAATATCAATAACTCTAAATATTACTAACTACTTCTACTAACCCCTCCACGTGGGCGAAGTTTTTGGTAAACCGTGCTAAGCGGCTCACCTAATAACAAAATCCCTGCCACTAACATCCTATCGCTCCATGCAGATGAGCGTCAATAGAACTCTTCATTTCCCATTTACAAATATACAATAAAAAATCCAGTTTAATAATGTTCTAAGAAAATTAATTAGAAAATTAAATGCATTAATTTCGGATGAAGAGGATCAAAGTGAAAGAACAGAGCTTAGTATACCAGATGCCATAGAACACAAATGTTCTCCAAAGATCTGGAAGAGTCACGGAAAAAGTTTGTAGAGCTCGAGCCTCCGCAGAAAAGAAATGATTGAATTGGAATTGGCTTCAAGTTTGAATTGGAAATACCAACTTCATACTTATCTACTTTCCATGATTCGACCTATCGTAGCCTATGCAAGTTCAATACATCTCGCAACTGAATAAAATCATTTTTTTAAAACCATAACACTCCGTAAAATAGCTAAAACATTCTTGTTTATTTTCAACGCACAATTACACACGGAACTGAATATATACCCCATTGAAACTTATATACAACGAATGTTCTTCAAAAATATAGCACTCATTCTTTCCTCGAAACGTTTTGAGTTCGGGAAATTGTTTCCGCATACAAAACGAATAAAGAAGAAGCTTCAGACACTGTATTGCTCTCGTAGAGAAAAAGGTCAAGCATGTAGGTGACATATGTTCTTCTAATTGTTGAAGTACAAATAACCGTAACACGTTGCTGAAACGAGAAAGGAAGTTTATTTTCAATAACTGAAAAATTATGTTCGTCAGAGTTTGAAACCAAACTATAATGTTGAAGGTTCTCAGTGATCAGTCTAAAGTATTAAAACTTCATTATTATGCCAGTGTGACATTCAAACATAATTACGCAGAAAACAATTCAGCATGAGAGGTTTCTTTCCAAAACGTATGAGAAATTGGAAGATTGCGTCAAAGACGAGAAATATAAGCCATATTAATTTATTAGTATTAATTTATAGCAATGAAATTTATAAAATTAGTAAAATTTTAAAAAATTAATAGGAATTAAATTCACTGTATTTTTTGCGTTCTGGTTCACTCTAATATATTTAATAGTCCTCTACTAATATATTTAATTTCCAAATTTAATTAATCATGTAGATCTTTATTTTGCTACACTTTATGTATTTTTAAGCAGGTGTTATGTGCTTTACATTATCTAAAGTTTGCCAATACGTTGCTCCTATATTTGAATATATTTTTTAGTTGTAAGTCCCTTTACATCCTCTGTGGAATATACTTTTTTTAAATATGTAACTTACATTATTCTTTAATGATCTTTATTTGTGCACTGGATGTTACTTTTGTAATTGAAAGGAATAAAAATAAAATAATAAATAGAAAGTGTAAAATTATTCCAAATCCCAGATGTGGAAAACGTGCTGCACAGTCATTTACATCCGTGCATGCTCCGATGCACGTAGAAGGCATGTACAGAGCGATTACTCGACTACACGCCGCTTCGTTTGCACGGACGACGAGGAGTCCACGATAGCGATTCGTGCATGACAATGTTTGACAAATGCCTTTGTCTTCGCGTCAGCCGAATTCTGAATGAAGTCCCGGAGCCCGATTGCTCGAGGACTCGGAGACCAGCGCATCGTATTTTTGGCTTCAAAGGTCGTCAGGCTAAAGACAGATCCAGAGGGGATGGTCGCAACGTGCAGCGCGCGCTTACTATGCACCTGCAGATGTCAGAAATAAACATCGATACACTTTCAAGGCAGTTACGGCCTCTCGGGTCAGGGCTGCGAACTCAAGACCGTGATGAGAGCAGCTGCGGAAATAATGAGGGTCGCTTTCGAAGCTCGATTTCCAGGAGAATTTTCGAATTGGAATCGGGTTGGGTCCAAGTTTCCAATTGTATTTCCACGTAGGACTTAATCAAGTGTTTTCACATTTTATAAATGAGTTCTTGGGTCCGAACTCCAACTATCCAAACTCAAATCGTCAGATTCGACAATTATCCGGATAGATAGTAACTATAACTATGAAAACTGTGATTAAGGAGTAAGATTATGTATTTTTAATTACAGAACCGTAGTTTATTATCTTCTTTACTGCACTAACTGTATTATTGTATTAAAGAGTTATTTCAGTGAGTTAATTTTTGCTTTTCCTCAACAATATAATTGTTAGTCATTTTGTCCTTAAACAATATTTTTTTGGAAGAATTCCGATTATCCGATGTTTGATTATCCCTTTCGAATTGATCCGAATAACAGAAGTCCCATTGTATCCGGTACATAATGTATCTCCATTCCACAAAGCACAATTGCTATATCGAACTTTCTATAATGTTAATTGGTAAAATAGTTATCTTAGAAACAAAACGTCTTATTCATAAGTGGCTCAATGCACTGTGAAATGAGAAAGGAGCACATAATAGTGTATTAATAACCAGGAATATACTTTTCACAATAATTATTCCCAGACTTCAGATTAATGAAAATGCTAATCCCTCACGTAAACTTTCATTTCTTCCTACAGATTAATAATGGAGAAGTTATTCGCCACTAGCTTGCAAGAAATTATTTCAATGTTCGCTCAAAGAATTAGTTTCGCGTCACGGCGTAGCCAACTAACAGAGCAAGTACATTTCTTTTTGGCTTTCTGAAACTCCACAACGTGGAATACTCACTATACACAAGAATCCTATTTACTAAGATTTCAATGACATAACTAATCAATTCTTATATGAAACATTTTTTAAGCATAGGAATACTTTCCAGGAATCGCCATTCCCTAAAACAGCATCTTCAATCAAAATACGTTTACAAATAGATATTTCACTACAAATGACCCACAAGATCGGCGGTAGCAGTCTTAAATTAACAAACTGTATTAAATCACAATTGTTGGTCTGGTACGTTAATGAATGCAATAATACTAATACGGATGAGGTAATTATAGTATTAATAGGACAACTACACCACCTATTAATCACCAACAATGAAACTTCGAAAACATTATTGCTTGACTCTAACATTAGAATCCAATACGTGCAGTATTTTAAGAGTCGAAGTGCCTGTCGATGAGAAACATTTCCGCAATTAATCTATTTTCACCACCGATCACCATTTCCACTCATCTCCTGTCTGGAAATGTGTCTCAGGTCATCCGGGATTTAGGTCTAGGCGGAAATGGTGTACAGTTGTGGTAGGCACACGGGTGGTGTAGTGGTTATCACCCTTGCGAACAATGCAGGGTCCCGGGTTTGATTCGCGACTCGTCGCCATTTTCACCAGACCGAAAGTTGTCACATTCTAGGAGTTCTTGAAAGCACAACTGAAAGAGGAGAGTCATTTTATCAGCAGACTCCTATGTTAGTCGGGTGAAAACTCGAGAGACAAATCTCCACCATGTTACAGGTACCCAGGATGTAGAGCTCCGTAATCAAATCATGTTCATCAAATCCGTCACGTTCTTGCTTGAGGAGGGTTCTCTAGCGGTGAGCTTATCCCGATACTCATCCAGGTCGTCGGCTGGAAAGTTTTTTCTGCAAGTGTAAAATTAATACAGAAGAGATGGCTTGATAACGAAGTATATTCACGCATAGTTCATCCGTCCACACGGCGTGGGATAGGGTTTTTATTGGATGCACAAGTGACCCCACCCCCGCGGTGGCTAAGGTGTTAGCGTAGCTTTTCACATCAATGTCCCAATTCATATCGCTGTGACTACTGAAAAGCAAACCCTCCTTCTTCAACCCACCTCCTACTACACCTAGTACAAATAACTAACACCTCAGCGTGGGCCAAGTAGTTGGTAAAACCAAGCTAACCGGTCCACCCACTAACAAGAGCCTTCCACCCAACTCCTACCTCCTATCGCTCCTTGTAGATAAGCTTCAATAGCACGCATTTAGTATTTACTATTTTTTTTAAATTAATACCACAATTTTTTTAAAAAAGTTAATTTTTTGACAGCGTGAACTGTGTTTCGTGAAAGGCAATTATTATCAATAAAAAATATAAATTAATATATCTCAAATATAATATAGAATAAACTGCAATGTGTCTCGATGCAGTGACCGCAGGGATAATGCAATTCCTTCAAAATACAGTTTGATAATAGGTATAACATAGTTACACTGAGCTGTAATTGCTAAAAGACAACTTGAAAAAAGCACCAATTACCTTCCATGTAATACAGGTCCTGTGTACTTTAGACGAGTGATGTAATTTATGGTTTCTTCTGCATAAGGGCCCTTCGGGAATGACCTTGGCCCTTGCCATTGCGTTGTGCGACTGTCGCTTTCTACACGACCCGCCGTTTGCAGTGGTCACTTCATCGTATCTTAATAAATACTTATTAAACGGGAACAAGTCGTATTCCACTTTCATTTTTCAAATGAAAATCATGGTACCGTGCTATTAGATACGTTATTCCCTTTCCGCATGAGTATATGTTTGTCGTCTTCTTTTTCTTCTCAACGTTTTTTTCCTTGCTCGTCAAAGCCAAGGTCATTAGAGTCCTTCGCATGGTATAAGGGTACTACAAGCTTGCACCATTGATTAATATTAATACAAATCACTGTACCAACAAATTTTTATTTTAAACTTTAGAAAAAGTAACACCAGTGGGTAGAGCGCTGAGTTGCTGACTGGATGGCCGGGGTACGATCCCCGGTGAGGTGAGGATTTTTCATCACACCTCAACATCCAAACTGACTCCCAGGTCTACTCAGTCTGCTGTAAAACGAGTACCAGGGTTCATCCTGGGGTCAAACCGGCCGGAGCGAAATGCTGACCACATCACCTTCTAGTGCCGAGGTCAAGTAATATCCTCCGCGAACCCCTTGGGCACCATCGGGGCCTGTTCAGGCATAGTTTGACTTTTGAAAAGTAACACCAACTCAGAGGAAAAAAATGGAATATTTGTACAGATATTAGTCATTAGTGTTTCAAATGAAATATTTATCACCTCCATGGAATGAATATGAAAACATGTCGAATGACGAAATTTTGTTTATGTTCAGTCTCGTATTGACAATGGTTGGAATAGTTCGCTTTTGGTTAGTGATGGGGCTGTCAGATTATAAAGAAGAGAATAGTGTCAATAGTCTGCTGTCATATTTATTCAAGAGGAAAACTTTTCTTCTCCTTAGCGCACATCATCAGCGTTGAACGTACAAAAAATAATAATAAATGAAAATAACCTATACAAATGCGTCACGCGAAAGCGTGTCTGTCTGTTTGCCACCTGATCACGACTAAACCAACGATCCGATCGTGATGAAATTTAGCAAGGAGATAGTTTAGACGTTCAGGATGAGGAGAGGCTAACTATTATTTTGAAAATGTGTGATTTGATTTCGGGATTCAGGAGTTCTCCGTCGATTTCGCGAAGAATGAAGAAATAACAAGTCTGGAGTGTGCCCCACTCAACATTCCAATTCATAAGAAAAACTCACGACACTAAGCACTCAACATAAAACTGAAAATTGAAGAAAAAAGAACACTTCCAGGAAGAAATCATAACTTATAATTATTAAACAAGATCACATATTTAAAAGATCCGTCGGTTTCAAAATATTTATCATCACATTACGCAGTACACTCCTAAAATTAATAATTACACATTCAAGCGTACACTGTATGTATTATCTTCCACATTAAACTTTTAGCAATACTCTAATAGGCAGACTGAAAAAATAAGCGCCCCCAAGATACGATACTTAATAATAATAATAATAAATTTATTGTCAAATAACAGTACAGACTGCGTATGACCACGTGGAGGAAAAAAAACTAATTTACTCTCCGGAAGCAAGCAAGGGACCATCCCATCAATTCCGATCAAGGGCCCTAAGGCAGAGGCGGATTCAAAAGTTCCTAGATAAGATAAAAAGTTAGCTGCGAGTTATAATACATATATAATGTCAATATGTTTGTAATTTAACGCAAATATGTTTGTAAATTTACATGTACAAGTTATTATCGAACTATAGATTATTCTGAGTATAGCGTTTAGAAATCATAAGAGTTGAAAAAACACTAAATTCACGATTTATTGTTACAATAAACACGCCCCTAGACAAAGCCTAGAGAACCATACGACATTGGACATCACCAAAATTGAAAATAGACTCACCTGGAGCCAATTCTCAAAGATCCGAAGAGATCTCAATTATTTCCGGCCGATTACAATACTTTCATTCTGTTTTTGGAAAGTAATAACCCTTTTTTACGTAAAAAATTTCCTCCGTATCTCGAAAACGGTACGACGTACAGGAATGAGGTTTCGCAATCTGTACGCAGGATGAACTGAGCAATAAAAAGGCATTTCAGGTCAAATCTCAAGTTTGGTTTCGATGCATCAATTTGTTCGTGAGTTATCGAGACAAGAAAATCCTTATCACACACACACACATACATCAGACATCATCGCCAAAATTTGAAAATGGGCTCCTGGAGCCAATTCGTAAAGATAGAAGAATGTAGAAAAATGGAGTAATTGGAAAGTAAAAAGAGAGTAGATTTGGAATGGAAATGCAGCACAGAGTTTTCGAGAGCGAGCGAGAGGTCAGAGGTCGTCCGTCGCCAGCGACACGAGCAGCGGCGAGTCGCGTCGGAGCCTCTGCCACGGGTTTGTAATCAGCAGAGCCATTTCTCATTACGCGCTGATGGGCGTAGCGCGGCGCAGGGATTTGCCGCTCCGCTTGCCTTCTTGTCACCCCGCTCCTCTCCGCCTTCAACGACTTCCATTCCAGCTTTCAGAAGAGCTCCTCATGTTTCAGGGATTTCATGGAAGAAACCCCGAAGAATATCATCTGATCCACGGGGTGCACGTTTACCAAAAATGGGAAGAATATTCTACAAACCTGAACGCTGTTTATTGCTTAATGAGTTGACTTAATCCTCTATCACAAACGTGAGTTTATCAAGAACATTTCTGTAGATACGTACATATATCGTCCGTGTACCTACACGTAGGGAAGATATGTACAACTTTCGGTCAGGGGAAATGGTGACGAGCCGGGAATCGAACCCGGGACTCCTGCATTGAACGCAGGGGCGTTAACCACAACACCACCCGTTCGCCTTCCACAGCTGTCCATCATTTCCATCCAGATCTAAATCCCGGAAGACCTGAGACACATCCCCGTAATGGAGATACGTGAAGCAGGCAGCACACTACGCTTGTATGCGCTTAAGGTATTATATGCGCGTTGACTAAAGTCAAGTTGCCAACTATTCACGAAACTTGGAAATATTCACCAAAGTACTTCTTATTAATTAATAATTCATTCTACGGTTTTTTTATATTGGATGAGGACAATTATTTTGTGACATTAAAACTTGATAATTAATTTAGACTGTCGTTTGACTCCTCCTCTGACAAGGGTCACATTGTCACGTGATGCGACCGCCATTTCCGATAGAACAGAATTTCCCACAGTTATTGGTGAATTATTCTTGTAAATACCCATTAAGGTACGAAAATCTTAACGTCATCGTGTTCCTATTTCCATTTGCTATGTTTTAATTTTTTTCGCTATGTAAAACCAGTACTTTTGGTCAGAATATCAAAAAAACATGAGCCCGCGAAAGTTTCTCCATATAAGCCCATAGTAATTTAAAGTCAAATAATTCAAAGTTTAGCGCCGTAAGGGTATGAAAATTCATCTCCACTGGATAGAGAAAGGTTCTTACTATCATTTAAAACATGTTTGGGTGGTACTTAAGCCTAGTCGCTCTCACGCACAAAATTCCTTAAGTACGGATTTCACACGTACCTACGCGTTAAGGAGAGCTATGCATTGACCCGGTATTTATCACGTTTCTGAAGGTACTTTATTGTGTATTTCGTCTTCCGTTTCTCACACATACAATCTCCTAGGTATCAATTCTTTTCATTGTAACGTTATTGCGCGCCTGAGATTCCTCTTTTGACAAACGCAAGTGATTTGTGGGACCGCAGAGCAAATGAAATTGATCTGAAGAACCAAGGTTAACTTCATGGAAACCTAGCAAGTTTTAATTGAATTGCAGTATAATTACACCTGCTTTCTCTCTTCAGAACAACAAAATCATATAGTTAGAGCTTTTGTTTTGGTTTGTAACAATTAACCTTATTTTCGTGATGTTTCTCTCGATGCTGCGATGCATCCACTGAAATAAAACTTCATTCGACTGTTCCAGATTCTCACACGGTTCGGCCGATCAAAACGAACATAATCATAACGCATATATTGCTCCCGTGTACTTCTTCCACTTATCACCAGTTTGGGGATGGGTCTCAGGTCTGGGCGGAAATGGAGTACAGTCGTGCGAACGGGTGGTGTAGTGGTTAACACCTCCGCGATCAAAGCAGGAGTCCCAGGTTCGATTCCCGGTTCGACGACATTTTCACCTGACCGAAAGTTATCACATAACCATAATAATAAATTTATTGTCAAAAAACAGTACAAACTGAGTATGACCACGTGGAGGACAATAAACTAATTTATTCTCCGGAAGCAAGCAAGGGACCATCCCATCAATTCCGATCAAGGGCTCTAAGGCAGAGAAGGGGATTGAAAAATTTCAGCAAAAGTTCCTAGATAAGATAAAAAGTTAGCTGCGAGTTATAATACATATATAATGTCAATATGTTTGTAATTTAACGCAAATATGTTTGTAAATTTACATGTACAAGTTATTATCGAACTATAGATTATTCTGAGTATAGTGTTTAAAAAGCATAAGAGATGTAAAAAACACTAAATTCACGATTTATTGTTACAATAAACACGCCCCTAGACAAAGCCTAGAGAACCTGTATAAGAAATCCGCCTCTTCCCGAAGGAAAAACGGAGAAAAACCCGGGCCAAGATAGGGCTACAGAATTTATGTACACAACCGTGCCAAAGTTGAGTACACATAAAACTAAATTAATATGAGCCATACGGCAACACAATCATGCAAGAAAATAGTTTTTGAAATTGTTATAAGTTGTTTAAAAAGTGCTACAGCAATGGCGTGATAAAGTACAAGACGGATTTAACTTTTATTAAAATCAATAAATTCTTTTACAGTGTAGAAGCACTGGTGCAGGGGGTAGTTTTTAACCGCGGATTTGAAAATATTCAATTTCATAATATCTTTTATATTCTTGGGCAGGGAATTATATAGAATTATCATAACGATCGAAGAATAGGAAGTTGGATAATTGTTATATTTTTTCGTCATAGCAATACGATCGATTAATCGGGGTTCGTAAACTATATTTAAGACGAACAGCCCAGAACTACGAGTAAAATAAAAACTGACGCCTATTGGTTAAAACTGATATATTAGGGTTGTATTCGCATAGTGTATTTTTCTTTTTGTCCAAAAGTAATTATTTAAGTGTTTCGAAATATAGACCAATGATATGAAGGATAAAACTTTTTTTTTTCATTTATTTATCACCAAGAGGTTCCCTTGTCTTCAATAGTTGTCACTACAAGGATAAAATGTTATCCAACTCTTCTAATGCAGAATATTGCTTCGCTTTATTTAATCTAAAAATATATCCCTAATAGTCCGCACCTGAATTGGAAATTGATGAAAGAAATCAATTTTTTCTTTACTGTTTAATAAATGTTCCCTATCCCTTAAATTTAACACTTCAATTTTCTTGTAACTTTTTAATAATTCTGCCCTCTTCACTCCATTTGTATATTATGGGACATTTTATAAAAAAGTTGCCCTCTCCACTCCGTGTAGCCCACAAACCCAAAATATATAAGCAGCAGTTTCCTCACCTTTCCGACATACACAAGTTTCGAAGATAAAAGTTCCGAAGATGACTCAAATGTATACCACTATCAACCACAATAAGCGTTTTAACGATTAAATGTGTTTCAGTTCACGCGCGAAAAGACATCGATCGTGAAATTCCAATTTTACCGAATAAATAATCCACTAACTGTAACGAATGAAATACACGTTGACAAGAACGTTTCATCCACAATTCTGTTCTCCCCGGAAAACTTCGAAAGAAAGTCGCACTAGTGTATCTATTTCAAGATCAATAAGAGACAAGTGGTGCAAAACCGTTGCACATACTTTCTCATATACGTTTCTCTGTCTGCATCATAGTGAGAAAACATTCTATAGTGAACGGGTCATTTCTGGCAAAGGGGTCCTCTATATTTTAGTCTTCTTCTAGTGCACTATCATGCTCAAAGTCGCTAGATGAACTTGTTACTGTATTTTATTTGAAATTTGAAAGTAAAATAAATATTCAGAATATTATTTCAAAACATATAGCAACATAGCAGTCTTGTAAATATTGTAAGAGTGTTAAGTGATTGTAATTTCGTTGTAGACAGAAACTGATGTATGTTCGTTTTTGCAGTGCGTTTCATGTCCTCCCATGTATTTTATCATTATCATATCTTTCATTTCAGTTCACTAACAGTGAATGTGGTCCATTTACACTGCTAACAGTTTATTTGGTCCATTTACACTGCTAAATATTATTCACGCTTCTTGAAGAAGTAATCTAATGTGTATGTGTAGCAGACAGAAATTATTTTACTGCGTCAATACCAAATTTTCAAGCGAAATACCGCTAACGCTGATGTAATGCATACTAATTCTACTTTATGTACATAAAATTTATGTAAAGTCGTTTCAGCTGCTTTTGAGAAACATTCAAAGGAGTACTTTGACATTCATGTGAAGTACCCTTTGTTTTGAAGTAAAAAAAAATAGAGCACATGCATCGACAAGTAAATTCTACTGTAAACACGAAATGCGAATTAAATTGATTCATCTGTTTACTCAGAATCGCTGCGCACAGACGGACGGATGTTATTCCAAAAACCACGTTTTCAGAATCAGCGAACGCCAAAACGGATATTTCCGTCTTAATTTCGCTTTCGAATTTTTTCACGATTACAAAACTTTCTATACTACGTCGCGAAAAGTGAAACTATTAATGAGAATAACGTCGATGGAACCGTATAAAATAAGATTTTGAAGAGATATAATGCCCCGAGACACTACGGATTCTATAGGAGTGTAAGGGCAGGTCGCTTACACGGATTCGATAAAAAAAATGGTTTTCTATAAAACTACACTCAAACAGTTTGTCCTCTCAAATCGTCACCTCATTGAGTTTAGGTGCTCATACGCTCAATCAAGGTTTTAGGGTTCGCGTCCGGGCAAGGTATGAGTTCATGCTCGTGACTTTCCGCCATTAAGCTCACCCCTCTGTCTTCCTCGAACTCTTTCATTCTAGAACCATTAAATCATCCTCTTTTTCCAACGCAAGTTCTAAAAAAACACGAATTTGCTCCCAACTACTGTTCAGCAATCATAAGTTTAATACCTCTCAAAATAATTTCAATAATAATTTTATCGACAATTTGACGTAATCGATGGAGTGTTTCCGCGCACCCTCTACGTCACTACTGAAGTAATATCCCGAAAGGAAAAGGAATTTGAGAGAAGTCGTACTTCGTTGACATTAGGTTTTCTCTCCACAAGTCCGACGTTCCAAGGATATTTATTTATTTATTTTATTGAACTTCTTTTCCTCTTGATCATCAGACCGCCTCGTCTTCAAGGTCACTCATTTGCTGCGCATCGCATTCCTATCCTATCTACATACTCCTGAAATACTTTTCTTTTCACTTTCCTCATATCCCTTATATCACACATATCTACTGTACCGAATTCTTTTATAAACCATCCTCTTTCTCCTGCATATCTCCCACAATACATGTTCTGCAGTTCCTGTGCCATATTGGCATCCATCATCATCAACTCGTCCTATTCTTTTAATGCAGTCTCCGAACTTCCCATGTCCTGACATGATCTCTATTTGCATCCTACATGGTTTAAACCGTTTATTTCTTACGATCGTGAATAAATCAATATATTCACATACTCTCCTCCCTTTAGTGCTATGCTTCCATCTTGTCTGCTATCCCTCAATCAGCTGTGTGGTTAATTCCCTTCTTGCTTTCGAAGAATAAGGGCTAGACTGAGAATGCAAATTCTGGACAAAGAAACCACAAGGTTCTGGAATTGTAATATGTGAAACACTTTCCGACAAATGCGCGACATAATCAACCTGTCTTCTCTAGACCAAATATGAGTAGTTCATTACAACCGGTGCACGACAAAGTCCTCAAAGGAACGAAATGAAACACCGAAGTATGTTATCCTGAATGCATGCTATTGAAAATACGAATTTAGAAATTGTAATTCTGAATTAAGAATATCTTCTTCGTATATTAATGAACAATAAGTGACAATAATAGTAATAGAGTATTGGAGCGACATGTATTGCAATTTTGTAACTGAGCGCATCCTTGGCACTTTGGTTGTGTACATTATCTCTGTAGCCCCAACCCGCGTGTTTCCTGGTTCTCCTTCGGGTAGTGGTGGATTTTCATGGGGGAAATGTCATAAATACTTTCGTTTCATTAATATGGAATTTCTACAGCACATAATATCTACAACTCATTTTAGAGTAATAAATGGATAACAGTACGTATTTATTAAATAATTTCTTTTATAAATATTAAATCGGCCACTGCCCTTGATCGGAATTGATGGGATGGTCCCTGGCATATTTCTGGAAAGTAAGTTAATTATTCCCCACTTGGTCCTATGCAGTTTGCAACTGATGTTTTGACAATAAAGTTTATTTTATTTATTCGATTTGTCGAAAGGGAAAATATTTATGTAAAACACAAAAATATTAAAAGTCCAAATGTGCATTCTGCTCCCACAACAGTATTACACGTCACCGAATGTGAAGCAAAGCAATTCCTGTTTACGGGTCAGATTCTCTTTTGTTTAAGTTGGTAGACGAAAAATCCACTGGAAACTGAGCATATACAGAACATACACACAGAAGTTTTATCGGAAAATGTAATTCGTATTGATTCTATTTGCCTTCAATATCTTCCAGCAATCCGGAAATTCAGTGTGACAATAATCTAATTCACCGGTGGTTATTGGAAGTGCGTTAAAATGTTTGGTGGTCCGCAGGGAGTCTGAGAGTTAATTGGAATTTTCGTAGATTCGAAGAAACTCGTTTGCTTTAGCATAAATATTAGTTTGTGAAATTTCTTCAAATCATATTTGAGAAAGATGTAAGTAATAGTACAAAAAAACATGAAGTAATTAATGTACAATCAGGTGTTCGTAAAAAACTGATGTAATTGATTTCCTATCGAATATTGAACAAGATTCATATCTTATATATGACACACAGAAACTTCTTAAGATTTTTTCCACAAGTTGAATAAATATGTTTGATCAAATGTTGCAATTGTGTTCTAATTTAATTGCATTGTAACTTTGTAATATTTAATCAGTGCACTTCTTACATTAAAAATTGGAAATAACTGTGGCCATTATTTCACTAATGTATTCATAATTTTGAAAACATCACTAAGTGGTCCAATAAATTCAAAACGGTACTCTGAATGAATATTCTCGACAGAACCTCGATGGAAAGAATGAAGAGGGAATTACGCCGTTTTATAGATTGTACACACAGATTGATCCCGAATTCATGGTACAAACTTCAAGAGTTGGTACAGGACCATTCATTGTATAAGAGTGTATGGGCGCAAGTGGCGCGAAAACGAAATATACGATCTCGTTGCTCGAATATCCTTAGTATCTGCTGCACGTGTGCGTGAAATACCTGGCATCTTTGAATGTGTATGAAGCTAATCGCTCCACCGACGCTGCCACATAAGTGTCACTGTTTTGATATTTGGACGCAATTTTGAACAGTTATCGTAAACATTGCATCTGCGAACGACGCTGTCAATAAATACTTTCTTTTCTTTCATCTCTTATTTCTGGTATTCGCGCCTCACTACGTCACTAGAGCCCATGAATTCCTACACAATAAATGATGTTTATAGTGCCCTGTACCAACCCTTAAAGTTTGTACCATGAATTCGGAATCATTCTGTATCTTATCAACAAAGTTCATACTTCATTTACAGTCAACGTGCATGTTTGAAAGGACTTATTCCAGACATCTACGTATTTATGTACAATATTCGTGGTTTGCATCAAATATTTCGTGAAATAATTAAGAAAACGGAGCAGGGTATTCGAAGTGAACAGGTACCAAGAACACATTATCGAAGCGGTCACGCAAATAAAGACGGCGTATTTTTGTAACTTCTGACATACTACAGAGCTGTTCATTCGAACATTCATGTACAATTCATAAAAAAACGTAATTTACTTCTTATTAAGAACTTAATTATTCTAAAGAGAAAGTTTAAAAAGCTAAAGAATGTGTTCAATGTTGACAATTTTTCGGACGGAAATGAGCAAAAACGACAAAACGTTATACAGAAAACATTAGCGTCAGGGAGAAAACAATGTCAGAGCTTCCACAGTGACTTTTTCACGAAATGTTCAGTGATGGATAAATTCTATCTGAACTTGAAAAATTTCAATGACTTACGATGCGGAAACTAGGGTTTTCGAATACTTTCGTCATGTCATCTTTACTAATGAAAATGAAGACGTTACTTACGAAACCTTAGAAATAATAATAGAATTTTGAAAATAAAATATTATACACGTATGGGAGAAGCGGTAAAGTGGCCACTCTAAGGCAAATTTTCTTCAGTAATCTTATTAAAAGGAATTTAAATTACAAAAAGTACAAAAAACGTATAAAATTTAGTGTAGAATCAATAGCTATCAATAAATTAGCAATATCTTGAAAGGTATTTTAATTTTTTTTGTTTTTTTCAACTTCTTTAAAGAGCCCACTTTGCCCCATTATGTGGGGTGAAAAAGCCAGGAAATCTTGGAGCGATAAGTACGTATACATACCTAATTCAAACTATACTTTTGGTACTAATCATTATAAATTACTTTATAATGCATTATAAACTACAATATCCATGTTGCACATACAATATACGAAGATCAGGTGACGTTCTTTTTTGGCAAAAAGTAAATGTCATTTTCTTAAAAACTCGAATTATATAAATATTTAAAACGCAAAAAAATTACTATAAAGATATACGATGTCTCATTCCCTCGAGTCATAACCAGTACGAAATGTGTACTCTCAGTTTGGTACAAAATGAGTTATAACGATTTTTAAAATTTTAATCAAGTTAAAAATTAGCACCAAAACATTGCACGTACTAAAACTATAATCACTCGTCAAATAATAAAGTATATTTCAAAGAAATTTTTCGAACGTAACCTACAAACGCTTAAAAAAACGCTGAAATGGTTTTCCAGAGCGTTATATTCAAAATGTTCATTAAGGATAGGAATTTCGTTAACGGTCGATAGCAGATGAAAAAAAAAATATCAATAGTTTTCGAGTCATACTGTTAGGTTATGCGAGCCCAAGCGGAAACAAAAAAATGGACCATTATTTTTCCAGAAGTAATATGGTTTTCAGAGAGAGATGCAGCTCTTTTCTCACGAAGGCTCAATTTGTAGTAAATATTATAATACTATTTTGATATGTCATACATGAGAATTGTTCCCACAACACTATATTTTTATTGCTCATTTACTACAACTTTAGGATTATCTGGATTTTTCACTGTCCGGATTTTTTAGAGTCCAGTCCCAATCAGATCGGGTGAACCAAGTTCCACAGTAATCAGCAAAGTACTCCTCTCCCTCCTCTGTCTTTTAATACAATTTTCGACCCGCTATTGGATGGGGAACTCCTCATTTTTTTTGAAATTGAGGTTTTTGTAAACCTTCTATCAAAACTTGTCTCGTATTTTTCATTGAATCGGTGGGAATCGAATGAACTACACAACTATCGCCTCGACCAAACTTTCTCCGAAGTTGCAGAGATTCGCTCCGCGAGAGATCCAGCTTCGATACCCGATGACAGCGGATATTCCGATGGAACACGTTGAGCTCCTTAATATGACAAGAAGAGACGCTCTCCCTAGAAAACCAGATCTAACGGAGAAGGCGTGGAATGTGGAGCGTCTGCATCGCCTCGCCCAACCGCGAACGCCTTGAGATAGGTCCAGGACCGAGTGAGAAGGATTCAGCTGGCGGGCGATGTTGAACGAATAGGTACGACGCACTTGTCACAAATATCAATTCATCTTCGACCCCAATGAGATTCTCTTGTTAAACATGTCGCAGAGCGATTGGCGAGCAAAGTTATTTTTATAAATCTCGATGCACAATTGACCGCGTGTCATTAGAAACATGTGATCACACAGTGGCGGATCTATAGCCCCCTCCCCCAATATTGGACCTGAACTCTCAACAGAAAAAGTCATACTTTGCCACTTTAAACAATTAATAAATTTGCTTACTATTTAATATTGTTAATTGTTGATTATCTATTTGATGAGTTGATGTATTTTATTTGAAGATATATTTAGAAAATTTGTGTCACTTTCCGGTTGTCCCCCCCTTGACTACGGTCATACATTAGAGGAACATTCCTTCAGTAGAACCCCTATAAACCGGCCTCTGATTGACCGGCCGTGGAAAAGTTTCTTTTATCTCTTGCAGCGTATAATAGCTAGCAGGTAGTGATTCAAACATTGTTTGACGGGCCTTTCCTGGAGAGCAAAGCGGGTGACGCGTATTGTGACGAGCAGCGCGACGGAGGGGGACGGAGGGGGACGGAGTTCGCCAGTGTGATTCCCCTCTTGCTTCCGGGTCTACTTTTCTATGAATACGTTTTTTCGCGTTTGTTCATATACGTACATACACACAGAAGAATAAAATGAACTGCAATGACGTATCATTTGCTTCTTTATTCGTGATAACCTGATGAAATTGTGGACTCTTTTTGAACGAAAATCGATTTTTCGCGGGAGCGACCAAACGGGTAACCGACCTGACCGGTTAAGAGGGGTTCTGCTGTGCTTTTACGTAAGACAAACGACCAAAAGATGGAGGAAATTGAAAGGGATATTTAATGTTCCGGGTGATACAAGTAACTTTGATTTACGAAAGATGAAAGTATCAGCCCATTTTAATTCAAATTATTCTCTCTTAAACTATATTTACATGTGTTTCAGTACTAGTTTCAGTCGTATGCAACACTTTTAGGTGACAATATTGAGGCAAATGTTGTCTCAAAACGAAAAAAGAGTACTTCCCTGATTCAAGAAACAAACCAATTCACGCGAAGAAAGCTTTCAAATGATTTCCTAAAAGCTACGTATATCTGCACCAAAAACTAAACTGTTCAGAATGGAGCTTTTAAATATTCCACAACAAAGAATATGGTTTGAGAAGGAAAAGAAAATAACATATTTGTTTCCGTTCGTCCGAACAAAACAGTTTTTTTTGTCAAAGGAGCAATAAACGAAACGTACCGTTAAAACAAATTGCTCGATGCTTTTACTCAGAGGTGAATGGCTACGTTGTGAGACGACTCCCCCAAACCAGAACCATCAGCCTCATTAACGTGGAAAGGTACGAAGAGAATGCAAAATGTACGAGAACTATTCAACATTTCCTCGGTCAGTTCTTGTTGGACAAGGAAACCGGCGTTCCGAGCGGATAACTCCGGAACTGCTTAATTTCACATGAAAACAGATGACCGACTCATTGCTGGGCACAAAAGAGTGTAGCAAAGCGCTCTCCAATTGGACAATGCGAGCGGGAGTTATTAATGAACAAATACGCTCGCATCCGCAGAATGAAACACGGTTCGTATGAGTTTGATGCGTTACAACTAACAGAGTTATATTCTCATTCATGCAAGGAAGAAGACTTGGCATGTGTCTAACATAATTTAATGGCAAAGAAACTGATAATACTTTCATTAAAAATCAAATATTGACACTTCGCCTGGAGAAGTAGAAACGGCTTTATAGATATTCCGGGTCAAGAATGCAAATCAATAAAAACGCACCTTCCTTTTTGCGGAAATGTCACCACATTCAATATTATATTAAATTATTCCAAAGAAATCAGAAAGGCCTTCCTTGTAAGAACATATCGCACCCAGAAATAATCTCTGGAGAGGGTCATGAGGGGATTAAGATGCATTTATCGTGGTACATGCACTCATAAAATTCATAAACAAACGATAAATTTAGTACACATTAGAACTATACATTTTATTCATAGATATATAATGTGTAGTTTCTAAACTTTTCACAATAAGATGTTACTGTTTGGTGATAAATTCTCGTTCGTCCGCCCCCTCCACTGCGTCTCACGTATTACTGACAGTCAAATTGTTTAGAATCATCAATATACGCCCGCGAATAGAATTGCTCCAGTAACACATCTGAAACGGTAAAATGTCTAACACGAGAGATTTTGATTTAAAAATACATATTACGTGAACATTGATGAAGTAAATATATTAAGATAATGAAAATTAGATGAAATTTTTAAAAATGAAGAAAAATGCGTACGTTTTAAACGCGTTTCGGGATTCTTCGATCTCGCTCACTTTTGGTCCCATTCGACAGTTTCCAGAAGTGTCGATCTCTCATTTCCCAGGTCAATGTACCAGAAGTACCAATACCCGAAATCCATTTAAAGAATTAAATATGCTCCGTCTCCCTTGCTTATACCTGTGTGAAGTAGCCGCGTATGTTAAGACAGAACTATTGAAATCCCTTCCCCGTTTTAGAAAAAACAGTTAGTTCACGAACACAACACTCGTAATAAGGTTAATATTCATCGTCTGGGGCTGTCGACCACTGTTTGCCAAAAAGAGCCGTATCATTCAGGAATAATTTTGTACAATTGTCTTCCCAAAAATATAGAAGATACAAATAAATTGAATATCTTATATCCACAGTTTCGCCATTGTTTCCATAATGTGAAAAAATTTACAGATTTTAATAAAAGAAGTTAATGAGAGTTCAATTTACCAAAAATATTGTATTCCATATGATTTCGGATGTTAATTTCTCTTATATTTTATCTCGCCATTGTTACAGTTCTAGACTCCGATTAAATTCCTTTCTCGTGCAAGCTGTTTTTAATACTTTTTATTTATTATAGTTTATTTCCAACTGTACGCAACCATGGTGCGGTTGTCTACATTATCTCCGTAGCTTCATCCTGGCCCGGTCATTTGTCCGGTTTACCACAGGGTAGAGGCGGATTTTTTCGTATGCGGGAATGTCATTTAACACTTTTGTTATTATTAATCTCGATTTTTTAATGCACATTGTATCTACGATTCATTTAGGAATATAAATTGATAACAGTACGTATTTGATTAAAAAATTATAAGTATTAAATCCGCCACTGCCCTTGGGCCGTTGATCGGAATTAGTTGGATGGTCCCTTGTTTGTTTCCGGAGAGTAACTTAGTTTATTATCTCCCACGTGGTCATACGCAGTTTGCAACTGCTTTTATGACAATAAAGCTTAATAATTCCATAGGACATATCTCCCGCGCCTTTCTATTACAATAAAATTGAGAAGGTTCTGAAAAGAACTGGGGAATTTTCCCCGCGTTCCTTCAGCAAATGGAGTGAATGCGAGCTCTGATTAGTGCGGCGAAGTCATAATTGATATCGGTCGCGTTGAGGAGAGGCAACAAAGTCCCCTCGCGAGGGGGGGGGGAGTGGATGCGGGTGGTGAGGGGGGAGTGAAGAGGAGGGGGAGGCCGCTGCGGCGATGTGACCGCGGTCACCACAAACTACGTGTATACGCGCACCATCACGAGAAGATCCGTGGGAACAAAGGCCATGCTCGGAATAATGATTAACATCAGGGCCTCTGTCCCTCGAGTAACAGATGCACATGAGACAAAAGCACAACTGCTGCGCGGTCGTCGGCAGGAAATACAACACTCGAAACCCGCACATC
The DNA here is from genome assembly GCA_002313205.1 of Laupala kohalensis. Classification (NCBI taxonomy): domain Eukaryota; kingdom Metazoa; phylum Arthropoda; class Insecta; order Orthoptera; family Trigonidiidae; genus Laupala; species Laupala kohalensis. The sequence goes on along the minus strand of NNCF01127715.1, from coordinate 159,696 downwards.
AACATGCAAGTGAAGGAGGATTTTCGTGGAACGGCCGGAGCGGAGGCTACCTGCCCATCTGCACAGATTCCTCACTTCTCAGACAAAAATCTCAGAGAGGAACTTTTCCTCTACGAATCATACTAACTAGGATCTCGTAAAAAGGACTTTCCTCTTGTCTTCAATAAAACGTTCGCATCTGTATGCAACGCCGAGGGACGATTAAGAATAAGTATCTAAACCCTGAGCATGGAAGGCGAAAACATAATACGATGCAGTTATATTTTCAGGGAGATCTTCAGAATTTGCTTTAGATCTACTGTAGATGTCATGGCTTCTGGGAAACATAACCCCAAAACCTGGGAAAGTCGTCATGACAGTCAAATTCCCTCGTGCTGCACAGCCCCCATTCCCACAAAAGCTAAGTATGCAAATGCTAAGTACTTGATTAGCTTCGAATACTCGTATAACCTCTGGGACACGTCGTATACATGAACACTACCGAAACACTGAAAATAAATGTTGTTTTGAAGATAAGATAAAATAGAAATATAAACTTCAATATCCAAGGTCACAAAACAGGCTGCGGGACGTCAGTTCGGTGGTAGTACATAAATATTTTGATATCCTACATATGATATACATAATTTCTAAAAACAAAATGATAAGCTCATCCAAATTAACAAAAATTAAAGTGGAAATATCAAACTGAAGAAACACACTCTAATATAAAAGCATTTACTAAAGACAATAACAATTCTCTCATACATTCAATAATTTACTAGCAAAACTAAGCTTCTTACAATCAGCAATTATGGCTGACCAAAGTATTAAATAATAATACAATCCAAATATTTAAATACATATTCCATTCATGTTGGGTGACACATTGATTTAAATTCATTTTGAAATTGTCTGACATAAAAAAAAAGATGTTGGGAGTTCCCTTGTTTTCTATGGCGACAATGTTAGAGGGTTTTGAAGAGAAGTCGGGGAATCGCCCTCAGAGATGCAGATTAGTTTCCGAGAAGAAAGAACGAGCACGTCCTCTAGTTCCATGGGTGATGTTCTAATTAGTAAAGGGTCCAACATACACTCATGAATAATCCTTATCTCCACTCACTCGCCGCGTATTGCTCCAGCGCCCAATCTCTTGACGTGCACAGAGATGAATCAGATAAGTCAGTGAGATATGTTCGGATGGTCTTCAGTGGCTGAGGAGAAATGTGTCGGAGATGTTACAGTTACTCTAAGGAAACTGGCGTTCCAAGTCATGTGACTTTGTCGAAAATTATGCAATATGGCTGCGAAACACGAATTGCCAACTTCTACGAGTTAAAGTTATATCCAAATAAATATTCACAGTAGTCACAAAAGCGACTATTCGCTCTAAATAAATACAAGCTAATAACACAACAAACTAAGACACAAGGTAATATTCGTTCCAGACGCTCGATGCAGAAGGAACAGAATAACGCTCAAGAGCAACTGCATTCAATTGTTGGTCGATGTTGGCGATACATTTAAGTTTTGAGAAATTCGAATGTCCTGCCAATATAACTCGAGGTACGAATATCATTACTCTTCTAGACGATGGCGAAGTAAAAGTTTTGGCTACACTGTGCACAAGCGCTATACCAACATCAAGCCAATTAGACTGACAATAAATAAAGAAATACATTACTCATTTATTGTCAAGAGAGCTGTCACACCTCAACTATGACAACGTTGAGGACAATAAATTAATGAACTATGACTAATATACAATAAACTAATAAAAACAGTGCTTTTCCTTTCATGATTTTTTCTTAAGTTACATTTTCTCGAAGCAAAGAAACCTGACTGCGAGTAGAGAATTTATTTCACATCATAATATCAAAGAACACGCAAAATATTTTTTGAATTTTAAATTTAGAAACACAATAATGAACTTGTTTCGCGGGAAGGGGAATCAAAGTATCACGTGAGAGGACAAGAATATTTACTTAATTACTTATCGTTGAAATAGTATACAGTATATGTTACTGCATTTTAATAAATCTGTACCCAAAGTGTTCTGGTTTGCGTATCAAGTAGAAAGAGATCAATACTGTGACAATTTAAACTCCCGCTTCAGCCGCGAGAATAGTGACAGCTAAAATAACACACGACTTATCATGAAATAACATAACATTTCGGGATAAGCTAAATAAACTGCTGTTGTTGCCCCCAGAATCATTTGATAAATATCCATTTTCTCCTCATGCTTTTTACAGAGGAAATCTAACTTTTATTAGTCCAAGGTTTTCCAAGGCGTTCTTTTGAAACATTTGATTCAAGCATACTCAGTCGTAAGACGATTTTTAGACAAAACTAACACGCAACAAAACCTAGAGCGCGTTGTTGGCTCATAGACAAGCGTCATAATTAAACGTTGATCATATGTTCAACCTCCATATTGCACAAATAAGGATATCCTGCGTTTACGCGAAGTAAAACAATTTTATGTACATGCCAACGTTCCGATATATTTTTTCTTAAAATGTAAATTATTTTCGAATTTTTTTCATGATTAATTTACGCAATAAAAGATATAAAATATATCGAAACGTTGGCATATCAAAACAATTTGTTTTACTTGGCCTAAACGCAACATATCCTTATTTGCCATAATTACAAATCACCGATTTTGAGTGCCGTCGGTAGTCCCGCAGCTGTGCGAAATATTTTGAAGTCATTGAAATGGTCTTGGCCGGGTGAGCTTTGAATAGACGCAACAGCACGGACGCATTCATTTAACAAAAACAATTCAATTGAAATCTTACAACATTGGAAATGTAATAAGCATTCGATTTCTGTGGACGAGTAACTTACTGATTTCGTACTGAAGTACTTTGAAATACAGGTATAACTATTATAATTTTTGTACAGAAGCAAGAAACAAATGTTTAAACAATTAAGAATACATATTTGTTTAGGATTCCACTCCCCGGTTTGGAACGAAATATGTGAAGAGTCGCACAGGGGCTTCACATATATCGCCGTGAGAAAAAATGAGAGGAATGCGACAAAGAATATGTGGATACTTCACAATAAAAAAGTCACGTTAATTGACTAAAATTGTAGTTTTATTCCTTGCCATATTGCAACCGCTGATAATTTTAAGCAAAATAATCTGATTCGCAAGGTGATAGAAATACTACGTGAAGTTTTTAACACAGACTGGTTAAAAACTATGCATTTCCAAAGAAAATAAACCTAATGTTTCTTAGCGGGCCAAATATATACAATACGAAGATCGCTTACGTCCATAAAAAAGAAAAATACGTGGCCATCATTCCCAAAGCCCCTCCGGCACATACAGCTCTTTACGTTCGTTCGATTGGTATCATAATAAAGATAAAATTTCAAATAAGAAATGCATTTTTCAAAAAGAAATATGATGTACGATATTTATTTTCCCAATTTTATAGTAACTGTCTCAAAATTAGTAAATTTATATTGTGTATAATTTGTAATCATGTCGTTGGAAGACATCTCACCAAAACCACAATAAAAGAGGAAAGGAGATACCATTTAAACTTTTTAATTGACGTTCTATAAGTTATCATTAAGACGGAGTTTACAAAAGTAAGAGTCAAATCAAATACCTTTCACTTCATCGAACATTCTTGATATATTCAGTTGCACTATTGCAAACGAAAGAGGACATGGACAACGAAAGCTAACAGCTTAGTACGTTCCGACATTCTCAGATAACTCAAAAAGGAAATCAAGTTTTTCCACTCGCATATCTGACTGTCCAGCAAACAAAACCATGTAACAGGAAAAGACAATTTGCTTTTGTAACCAATATCCTGTGACTAAAAATGATTCTTTGGACGGAAGATAACTTAGTCGCTTCAAAATATTTCCTTTTTCCACATATTTCTCCTTTCTCGAAAGATATTTTAACGAACTACATGAACTATGGAATAAGCACAAAACTGGAAAATTCAGTCGCTATAACTTACTTCTAAATCTATACTAAATTTTGTGAATACTGTATTCCTTTTTGTTTCGTCGTTTCCTGATTATTTTCTGAACCGTAATTTTACATTTTAACCAAATAGTATTTATTTTATAACTTGCTCTAAAATTCAAATGAGATATGATTTATAATTTATTTACGTGATTGTTAAAGACCAATGTTGAGGACAATTACCCGAGGTAAGTAATTATAAATAATAAATAAGTGAATAATAAATTTAATAAATAATTTATTTGTAAAAAAGCAGTTAGAAACTGCTCAAACATTGCACTGGAAGTAAATTGTAACAAAAAGTTCACAAGCCGAAGGTGAATGTTTTGAAAGTTATCGACGTTTATCAGCCAAATATTTGTGAAGATAGTCTTTCCGGCGCACTCTTCACCGTATTAGAACAATGGAATCAAACATTCTTAATATTTCTGCTGTTCAACAAGAAGTGTACATAAAGAAATTCAGCCTCACAGCAACATAGCCCTCATGAGGCAGAAATAGCTCGGAGCTGGTGACTAAATGCTTCGGGAACTGAACAGTGAATTCCTCTTTCCGAATTTCAGAACCGGGTTATGAACTGGTAAGCGCGAAACTATGCGAAAATCGCCGACATCGAGTAACATGTTTCTGTGGACCAAGATAAACAGCGATGAGATGCTTCCCGTGTCAGTTTCCAATGAATTGCAGAGAAACTAGTGATCAAAATTGCACATGTATAGTAGTTGGAAGTGCACATTTTGGCTCAGTTTTTGCATTCCATAGCATTTGAAAGAGACTCCTCCGTAATCCTTACCTAGTCAATGAATTTTATTTATCCATACTAATATATAAATGCGTAAAGCGAAAGCGTGTCTGTCTGTTTGTTATTTAATCACGATTAAACCACTTAATCGATCGTAATGAAATTTAGCAAGGAGATAGTTTAGATGTCCAGGATGAACATAGGCTAACTTTTATTTCTTAAAATGCGTGAAAAGAAAGATAGAAATGATTTTTGACAATAAAACCGGAGAAAAAGTTATATTTGCTTACACTACGTAAACGGTAAGAGCTAGGTGACAAATATGAACGGCAATGTTGTTTGCCTCAAAGAGTTCTACAAAAAAGTTCGCGACCGTTTATGTCTATCTACAAAAATTAACCTAAATTATCGATAAACCGTTATGAAAAATAGAAGTGTTAAAATATTAAGAGGGTAATTTATACAGGAAAATATCAATCATTATAAAATTTAATGTACTATGTCTTTTGTGCATTTAACAAAGATAAAAAAGTCTTTACATATATTCGGTTGTATAATGATGGGTTGGGTACTTCGATTCACTAAGAAACACCACAGATAAGGAATTGTTTGCTTTTCTGAATGTATAGTAGTGCATTCATATAGTAGTCACAATATACACCAATAGAGGAACACCATGTAACTTTTACGTGAGATGGATCCTTCACTATTCGCCGAAGTGATAAGTTATAGCGTGGTACTTGGAGAGTTTATCTTCGTATCAGGCACTATCCTCTAAAAATGTCTAATTTTCGAATTAAAAGCAAAAAAACAAACAAAGAAAAATTGTCTTTTTGGGTCAATTTCGAAATTTTGGTGAAAATTCATCAAGCTCTAGCGCGAAATCTGTTCATCGGACAAAAATCGATTAAGATCTAATATACAGGAAATTTAATGCACATTATTTTTGCACACGCATATTTTTCTCTAGAAGTGTGTGCATTACGAGTTATAAAAAGGTAAAAAGATTTTTTTCTAAGTTTCACGAATTTTTCTCAAAACACACAAGCTTTACGAGGTGGTACAGCAGAAATTCGGATTTGTCATCTCCGAAAATATAAAGAACGATTGAATGAATACCTTCTATATTATTTTCCCCCTCCTTTCGTCATATTTATATTCCTGACTACTGAAATAAAATAGAGCGCGCGCCGTGCGAAAAGCTGCGTGAAAAACAAGGTGAACTTCAGAATAGTATTAAGTCCATAACCTTGCATCTATTCTAACTCTAAAACCATTAACAGGCTCAGCAAAATAAGTAGAATCTTATAATGCATAATGATAAAATTAGTTTCTAGCATTTATGGTTGTTAAAAAATTAAAATAAAAAAAATCCCCATCCAAATGTCAAAGCATAATAATTGCGCAATGTCGTGCTTGTTTTTGAATTCCTTGACTTGTCAACTATTTTTTTCGAAAAATCAAAGACTAATTAGATTTCCTATAAAAGTTATACAAGAATATATAGTCTACGAATTTTGTTGGGTGACTAATGTTTTTCTTCATTTAGCTATTGGTGCTTGTTAGATTCACTGAGAATATTCGCAAACTATTTCACCCTCAAATTACCCAGAAAAAAACAAAATATTGTGTTCCGTGTTGATTAGTGATATTGTTCTCGTCTACTATCATAATTAAATTGAAATATTTAGTAACTTGTAATAATATTATCTACTTACAAGGTTTCAATTTGAGTTCCCTGATCTTCAATATGAATGGTTCTGGAAAGCGTTTTTCAAAGTAATAAAAGATAAACCAGTGAGCGTCATCCCCTACAAAACCCCAAAGAATATTTTTCGCACCGCTTCTCTTCTGCGCATGAAAAATCGAATTTCAGAACCATGTCCGAATACGTACGGAATCAAGCAGCAGAATATTTTTGCAAAAATTCATCAGATCACCAAATTATTTTCAAGAAAATAAATCGTTCTTAGAAAGTATACGCAAATACGGTATTGATAAAAGCAATACAACTGTCACTGATTAAACATTGTTTTCTCGGAATTTTACGTCCTAAGAAAACGGATATTGAAAATATTCCATCTCGAAAAACCTGTACCTTCTAGTGGGGTGCTCAAATTATAAGCTAAAACATATGTAATGTGACTTATGTCCTTTTGTTAATTTTCAAAATTAAAAATAATTCAGAAAGAAAACATACAAAATACATATAGTTCATTTAAGAGTATTCGGATACGTACACAATTACGGGTAATTTCAAAATCCACGCCTAAGTAAAAATACACTTTAAGCAGAAGTAAACAAAGCGTATAGTGAAAACACACAAATTCCTTGGTTTTCAATCCAATTTTCGGGTTGTGTGAATGAAGACAATGGTCGTTATAGCTTTGGATGAATCCTACTTCCACGATTCTGTCGCGTAGATTATATGTTCGGGGAATTGTCAGACTTCCGACTCGTACATCACTACTGGTCCCTCGCGGACACGTCAGTAAACTTGACACTTACCATTTACGCGAGGTAAGTTCCACAACTACAGGGACGCAACCAAGTTTGTATTGTTTTTTCGCTTTTGTGTTCCATGAATTTAACTATACTTTGCACTGCATAAATAATGGCTATTGAGTGGCCATCTGTAAACACCAAACAGCCATTCATTTTAAATTGCCACCAATGGCCGGGCCACCAATGGTGGATTGGCGATAACAGATGGCCACTCACATGTAAAATTTTTACAAGAGATGAAACAATCCTAGAGAACATTTTTAGATCAATTAATCAAGTTTTTTTCTTGATTTCGATTTTATTAGTATAGAGAAGTAGAATTTTGTCAAGAGCAAAGATGGGGAAAGTGAGTTGTTGATACCTTGTTTAAAGAAATTAAATAAAAATCCTGGTTTTGCCAACAGAACACAAGGCGTTACCTTGACAAAATCAGGAAATTTCATTACAGAGCAATGAGCCAACAGTGTCGTTTATTGTTTCTATCTCCAGTAAAACTAACATACAAAGTTCTTTAAGTATAAACAAAAGAGATAAGAGTTAATTGGAGCAAGTGAGGCAACTGAAAGATGAGATAATTTTTTTTCAGGGCTCCTCCAAGGGTTTTATTTGGCGCATGAGAGGTTTGCTTTTGGCGCCCTTCCCTAACACTCCGCGTTGCAACAATTCCAGTGAAAAATCTGAAAGTGGAGATATTCACAGGTATAATTCAGCTGTATCCATGAGAACGAAGAAAATTATCTGGTTTTGCCCGGAAGTACTGTGACTCCAACTTCGAATAAAACTAGGTTTTCCATGAATCGTGGTATGTGGAGTGTGATACGTCGGAAGATACAACACAGCTCTCGGACTCGGCGCTTCTGACATAGTACCTCCCACACGAACATCTTGAATGGTAAAACGCGAAGAAAAAAAATCAATTTATCGACGATATCTGGGGCATTGCAGAGATTTTCAACTACAACTTGTTCTGATCGCTAATCACGTAGCAAAGAACTGATTGTCTCGCTTCTCAACATTAAATGCAATGGCCTTGATAGATAAAAACAAGCTTTAGAGCTGCGTAGATTGAACTTGAAAGCAGATTTCAGACTTCATGCCACTGAAACAGATGTCCAACAACATTTTCAGCATGCCTTTCAGTGCGAAGTAGTAAGACGCAATTTGCAGTTGCATTTGAAGCAACTGAATTGCAATCTAACGATCACCTCAATTAGAATTTCCTTAGTATCCCAAAATTAGAGTTCTCCAAGTTTCTCTTACAATGAAGATCTCGAAAGCAAAAACCTGACGCCCTGAAAGTTAGTGTTGTGTTTGCTTCATACTCACAAACATTGGCGTTCACCTCACGAGGTGCGGGACGGGAGAACTTTTGGAAGCTTCGTACACAAACGTGTTTGTATGCCTACTAGTACATATCCAACGCTCTGATGTCTTAAAAAAGAATTGAAATATGAGTTTTATTTATTAAAAAGGTCCACTATTATATAATTTACGGTTTAAAAAAGTTTCGGACAATGTTTATGTTCCAATTTACGTGTATAAATATTATTTCATGACCAATTTGGAGGTCCCTTACATAATGACTACTCCCTCCACCCCTCCTACAAACATGGAACATGGGTCAAAGAAACATAGTGCAGAAAGATAAACTGATTTCCGTTCCTTAAGAAATATTATGGACAATATCAAAATGTCCAGAACGATAAAAGCGTTTGTGTCCGTGTGAGACGGATCGGTAAAAAGCTACGAAATTTGGCACAGGATGATTCCGAGATCACGAGACGAGATTTTTATTCAATACATACCGTAAATTATTAAGTATCCTGTTCAAAACGACTCTGTTATCGGCGATGGGTGAGTGGTTACCGTCGTGGCCTCTCACACCCGAGTGGGCGGATTCAAACCCGGTCGAGGTCAATGGATTTTTGAGGTGTGTAAAATCTACACACGGCATGTAGTACATATAATTAATTAATTCTCGGCGAAAAATGCACCCACGCAGAGTTCTGGCTTTCACTACCAGATGGCAGCGGAATAAGAAATTGCGAATGTGGCTCAGCCCAAAGGGTCGCAACCAAAGAAAAGTGGGTCAGAATTAACGGGAGCCGAGACCCATACACTATTATTATTAATGATTCTGATTTTTGTTTTGAAATTCATACATAACCTACCTTGGGTAATGTACACCTGGTAACTTAGATAGATAGATAGATAGATAGATAGTGACAACAGATTACGTTTTCTGTAAATAATTATTTAAATAATAAAACATCCCTCGCTCCACAGTAAATGTAAGTATATAATAATGTAAATAATTAGTAAAGTTGGTAGCATACAATTATATAAACTGGATGATAGTGTACACTATCTCATTTAGTACGAAGATATTGTGGTATACGGTGACGTTTATGCCAACAATGCTACTAGATAGATAATGGATAATGAACAATGTAGAAAAAAATTAACAAGTTATGTTATTATTGTACATTCTAATAGTTTGTAGATAGTTATATACTCTGGTAAAAATGTCCATTGGTGGCCATATGAAATAAATGGACCGGTCATTAGTGTCCACTTGAAATGAATGGCCGTTTGGCGTTAACAAATGGCCACTCAATAACCATTTTTACCACAGATAGTATATTGATTTGGTTAACGTTAACAGAGAAAATGTTTCCTCATTATTCTGGTAATCTAGAGATGGTAATAGATATTGTTATGCCTTTTATAGCCCTGAATAAAATAATGGAAACGTGGTGAAATAGATAATAGTTAATAAATCTTTTTATTTACGACCCAGTCCTCAATAGATCACAATATATGCGAGAGAGGTCAAAAATCCTGAAGTGTAGCAAAAGAGCTTCTTCAGTTCGGCACACATGTCATCCAGGACGGGTCACGCCACACATCAATATTTTCGAAATTCCATTCAGTTATTTTTTAACGAATATTTTTTATACTAGCGCAGAGACAAGGGCCCTCCACCACCCACAAAAAACGTTCCAAATGATAGTTTGAACCATTTCCTATCCAGCTGCGATGATTTTTTTACCTTTACGGGACAAAATTTTGAATTATTTGATTTTAAATTACTATGGGTTTATATGGAGAAACTTTCGGGCGCTTTCGTTTTTTACGTCCAGACAGAATTATCGGTTTCATACGGCGAAATAAAAGCAAATAAACCATAGCGAATGGAAATAGCATCATAATGACGTAAAGATTTTCGTACCTTAGCGGCAATTAACAGAAATCAACAAAAACTGCCGAAAATGCTTTTGCAGCCGTTACACGTGACTGAAGACAATGTGGTCCTTGTCTTCAAACGAGTCAAACAAAAATATAAATTTATTATTACGTTTGAAAATCATAAAATAATAGTCAAAGTCCAACGGTGAAAATCAGTAGCGCGAATTACCGATTGATTAATTAATTAGAACTCATTCAGTTAATATATCAAACTTCGTGAATATTTGACAATTTGACTTCAGTCAATGCGGATATAATACCTTAAGAATTCGACCTTCAAAATTTGGTTCATGTGTTCTCCAGGTCCCTGTGGGCCTTCGAACGATTTTTTAAATTTTGATTCATGGATTCTTCATTTAATTTTTAAGTCGCGCAGCGCCAAGACCCAACAGTTTAGAGCTTCGAAATTTCGGTGTTCTCTAAGGTGGGTACTAGAACACCACACTGCAATTTTTCGAAATTCAGGCTTTTTCTTACAAAATATTAATGGTAAATATAAATAGTTTCACAATTACCCATAATTTCAAACTAGCGAAGCTGAGAGTTCTGAGCTGGTATCCCATAAAACTAGTCTCTTCAAAGAAATGAATAAACCACAAATGTGCAGAAATAGATTGTAGTAGAATGTGGTGATCGGATATTTAGCTTCTAAAACTTCTCCAATGCTCAAACGTCATTTCAAAAGAAAAACAGACTTCCTTATTTGCAAAATTCTGTAAAACATTTCCAAGAATTCCCAACCCGAGTCTTTCGCCGTGGTTGCATCTACACGTTTTAGACCTACGTTAAACTTTATCTTTCTTTTGCTTTTTTGTTTATCATACACTTTTATCAGAGAAGAAAATAAGTCACTCTGGTCGCCCTTCCCACCTTCACTCTGTCCTCCTGCGATCTTGGATTCTCTTCAGCTTTCGACATCCGCTTTTGGTGCCCCAGGGACAAGATTTTCACATTTTTCGGGAGGGGGTTCATAGGCGAGCAAGTGTCATTCATCGTGGAATTTACTTTCAATTATTTTTTCCCAAACATAATATAGGCTACTTAATACATATTGTGAATCATTTGTGTTCCTTTTTACTGGCCTGGGTCTACCCTGTCCCGGGTTTTTCTCCGGTTTGCCTCCGGGTAGTGGCGGATTTTCCAAAAGCGGGAATGTCATTGAATACTTTTATTATTATTAATCTCGAATTTTAACTGCATATTATATCTACGATTCATTTTGGAATAATAAATTGATAACAGCACGTATTTGATGTTAAAAAAAATATATGTATTATATTCACCACTGTCCTTGGCGCCTTAATCGCAATTGATGGGATGGTCCCTTGCTTGTTTCCGGAGAGTAACTTAGTTTATTGCCCCCACATGGTCATCCGCAAATTGCAACCGCTTTTTGACAATGAAGATTGTTTATTTATATAGTCATTCTAAAAAAGTTTTATAAATTTCATACAATTTTAAGACCTTAGAAATGATCAGAAGTTAAGTTCTTCATTTTTATTGAATATTGTCAATTCATGTAAAGTTCAGGCGTCTATGGTATTCGTTTACAAATTTAACAGTCACTTTTCAGATGTTTACAGTAATACTTCTTTCTTTAAATGCCGTAGAGCAGAAAATATTTCGGGAGTGGTTGCATTTCCATAGCAAGCTTTCATTAGTAGCAAATCAGAAATTAGAAAAAACGCTCGCAAGATAAGTTTTCATCGGCTCGTGAAGTACAGTCCAAAAACATTAAAACGTTTGTTTGAATAATTGAATTGTCAGAAAAATTTTCAAATTTTTTGATCCATCATATAGCAAACAAAATTCAATTCAATACTCTTTTTTTATAATTTTTTAATAGTTATCTTTTAATTCTAATACTTTGGGTCAAATATTGAGTCAAGAAGATTTATTAACATAATCGTTAATTTCACATGTGATGTCAGGATTAGAGAAGTGACAGGGACGTAGGTTGAATTGTCTATGGGGTACGGCTCAATGAAAATCTGATTAGTTACGAGCAACAACAAGAACTAGACGAGCCCATAAACAACTTTGGTGCTGTAGTTGATGCAGGAAAACGCATGCAAACTAGAGGACAATTTGTTTTTATAACGAGAAAGCAGCCAGCAAAATCTATTTCCGGTACATCGTCAGCCCCAAAACTAAAAATCTCACACTACACAAATAATACAAAAGAAAATAAATCAATAAACAACGCCCGGTACGATTTAGAGTTCAAAATATACCTGCACTGACCTATCCCAACTCCTCACACGAAGTAAAAATGAACATATTAAATCAAGGAATTATTTTAAAATATTTTTAATAATTTACCTTATTTAAAAATATTCCTTGGAAAATGTGAAATATACAAAATAATACCAAGGACCATACTAAAGGTTGGCGAATACTATTCGTATTTTTCAGACAGCACACGGTATAGTTTACTCTTGTTAGAAGATTCAGCATTAAAAACACTTCGATTCAAAAGTTCGCGACAAATTTCTCAATCACATGCACTCACAACGAGCAGATACAAATCAAAACAAATTTGAAGGAAACAAAAAAACCCGCGCCTTTTAAAACAGTATTGACAAACTCGTATTTTATAAAATAAAGAGGACGTCTAGAGGAAAACGCTATTAGAAATTTCCAAAATTAGACCTGCTCCTCAAACATCTCTCTTACTTAGAATATGTGCCTTTTAATCCGCAGCCATATGCGACGCAGTATTGCAAGAATTCTTTTATACTTGAACCGATCGAAAATAGTGCCTCTGACACAATTCTTCAAACATTTGGAAAGTTTACTGTAATATTTTCTGGCATTAAACCGTTATAAAGGCCACAAGTCGGCCTTTCAGAACTATTCTTTTCATCTTAAAAGCAACCTCGTTAGAGGTGCAAATCAATTTTTTTAAGAGAATGTTTCCTTCAAGAGGTTACTTTATATTTTTGTTCCTCAAACTATTTCGAATTCTTCCACGATTTTTCCTTATCTATCTGCTAAGAAGTGGCGTGAAATCTGTTCCTTGATTTACAGTTGATTTTCTTGAAAATAAGTTTAGTTCAGTATTAAAACTGAAATATTCTTCGAAAATAAGGGTAAATGCAAGGACAGCGCAAAAGATATGACGAAGAACCAAATTTTACAGAATTCACAGTTAAGTCGGATCAAATGTTAGTACGTTCTTAAGTGAGTTTCCAAGAAATAATATACCTCAACTCAGAATAAATACTAACATTTGCGAATAAAATGCCTCCAGATACTTTTGACACGCAGTATTTTCCAGAAATGTGATGTGCTTCCATGGAATACGAATGTCGATGACTAACCTTCAGTTTTCGAGCATATGTTAGGACATAAATCATGAGTTAATTTTGGTAAGCTGTACCTAATTCAATCTGCCTATGTAAAAAGGATTACACTTCTCGGCTGTTATCCTGAGAAAGGTTATTACATTTATTTAATTGATTCCATACACAAAAAACGTAATTCTCGCCACGTTTCTCTTAAATATATAATTTAATAAACAAAATTATTCAGTATTATAATTTTATTTACACATTGTTTCATAACTGACGATGTTTTTTGAATAATCAAATCCACAATTTATTTTAAATAAAGCGAGTTTTCGAGGATGTTATGATAAAGTAACCAAATTAAAGATTTAGAGAAAAATTATGTTAAACTGAAGTTAAGATTTATTTTTTCAGTCGCCGCCAGAGCAAGAGGAGAAAAACTTCACTTCCATCCAAATATAGACACCAAAACGTTCCTCCGTTGAACGCTGTGAGATACACTCATCGTGAAGCACCGACTCCTAAAATACCAAAGCGCTCGCAAATCCTCTCTCGATCGTCACAAGGTGGTGGTAGTCTGTGTCTGTAGGCTCACGTCACACAACTCCGTAGGTTTTCAAGGCACTTGCAATATCAAATTTTTGATTGATTCCCGCCATGCATTTGGGTTCTCATGCCACATGCTGACCTCTACAACATATTTGAATAATGTTCTACACAAGATGTAAGTTTAACATAGATCATATGAATAAACATCAATGTTAACACGCTGTCAACATTTATGAAGAACTCCTTACCTCTCTACACAATCCACATACACAATGATCAGAATATTTCACTCACACTGTATGGAACACTCTTGTTTATTTGATAACACGGCCCAATAATCACGCGACAACATCCCTTTCTCTCACCACACACATACATACACACACACATACTACTTGGTATAATAAAGATGGTTGCATGTACGGTAGGAACAAACCTTACCTCCCTGACTGCCAGCCTGTCCACGCCGCCCCGCGCCTCCCACAGCACGACAGCGTTGCACTGCACAGCTGACTGTGAATGTTATCTTGTGCCGGCAGACATCTTATACTTCTCTTGTCTTTTCAGTGGAAGTCACGAGCTTAGCGCCTCGAAATATCGACAAGGCCACCGCTGTGAAAACCTTTTTCAAATGCTGCGTGCATATTTTTATATCACTAATTAATTATTTACATATTAATCTAGGATTGCTTGCGCAAGTCACACCTTACGAAAAGAATGCTGGGTAAGCAACATGGCTGTGTTTACATGTTAGTGCAGATCAATAGTTCCTTAATTCGTGAGTATTCTTGAATGTAGGTGGTTGCTGGGCTGAAGGTGAGGTTGTGTGGATTGATTTCACGTTCGTGTGCGATGATTAGTTGTGTGTAGGTTTTTCTATAAATATATAGAGCCAATGATTTTAAGGGAACGAATGTGTTGTAAAAATAATGACATGATGTTAATTAACTTGTGAAGTAAACATTGAAATAACGATGCTATGGTATTTTGATTACTCTAGGTGTATTGAGGTTATGTAGCATTTGAAGACTTTCTAGATGTGTAAACAAATCATTGTTCAATGTAAAAGATTCAAAGTTGGTAAGTGTTTCTTCTACATTAATTTATTAGTTGTTATGTTCTATTATATATTATGTTCAGAATCACTGTACAATCTTAGTTTAGAAGAGTTATTCTTTTGATTGAGTGTTTCTTGAAAATAACACTCCTTAATGTTGATTGTTCCTTTTCACATTATTTAAATTCATTTCTTCCACCATTATTATATTCTACTATAATTAAATAACAAACTTCCAGTATAGGTTGCATGATTCATTATATTACATTATTTCTATTAAATTGTGTTGCTGAGAGTCCAGTTTATTGTAAGTGATTAAAATATTTTTGACTTCAACATGTTTGGTTCGATAAAGATAATAGTCATCCTCCAAATTTTATATCATTACAGGTATTCAACTGCTCTTTCATTCAAATTTTTAGTTTGCTAATTTTTTTCCAATCAATTCTTAGAAGCTTTCTGTTTATTGTGTTAAAATTTCAATTCATTTTATAATTGTTTTATTATACATGTGATATTTAAATTTATTTTCATGTGTGTTGGGGTATTCTGGTAAAATAGATCTCCTTTATCATAGCAAATTTTTAACTTACAAAAAAAAAATTGTTAATGTTTTTCACTGTCCTTATTTTTAACATAGTGGAGTTAAAAGAGACAATATTTCATAAAAGTGTTAGGTATATCATTGAAAAATTTGGGAGTGAAAATCGTTATTCATTTTTTATGATTAATCAAATCGACTGACATTTTAATAAAATTGAGGTTTTGTATTGAAATTATTAAGGGCTACATTAAATGTCTCAATATTTAAATGGTGAGAATGGGTAAGAAGTGTTATGGAACCATAATTTATTATTTTAAGAAAACTACAACTATCTTTGAGGAGAGAGAGGTGATCTTTCACAATTGTATTGATTCAATGAAAAAAAGTTTGTTTTGTATGATTTTCTTATCTTGGTGTTTCAGTTATCACTTATTTTTTGATACATTTTTTCCCTGGATTTGTATGAAAATGAAGCCTGATAATGAATAATCTTTATGATGAATCTCGGATCTAAATATCTCTGAAACATCAGCATTGGATAACACTACCTACCTTTCCAAATCAGTCATGTGAAATATAGATATTTAAAGGTAATTGGTATGAATGTTTGCTGTATAAATATAATGCGTTTTAGTACATGCATTTATTGTTTGTGTGTGAAGTAAAAATTTGAGAATTCGTGCTTTTATATGGTAATGTTATTCAAAATTGTCTTATAATTTTAGTATTATCACCTACAAACTATTTTTTTAAGCGTTCTAGGTTTCATTTTGGTATTGGATTGTAAGTATTTTTGGTAAGTTTGTCGTTAGTCATCATCGTGGAATTTACTCCAAAATTTAAATGGGTAATGATGCATATGGAATTGTTTATAATTGTACACCTAATGACGATTATTAGATAATTTTAAGATTTCGTTTCATAATTAGTTCAGAATACAGAACAGAAGAAACAAATTATTAATGAACTGAAATCTTTATTTTCTCATTTAAAAAAACATTGCTGCTGCCCTTCTATTCCTGGTGCCGAGCAAGAAGATAATTGAATAGTAACGGCCAAGGCTGTTAATCAAGGTGTTAACATATAAGGAATGAGATCAGACTTTATGATTATGATATTTGAAAGAGTTTACGTTGCTTTCTTTGGTAATTTGGTTCGAATTTTCCACCACGTTTGTGAAATATCAACTCCTTGGCAATTTGAATTCTTCACCAGGAACATTGAAATAATTTAGTTACTTTGGTGGTGATATTTAATTGCTTACCTTCATATTGTTTTTTTAATCTTCTGTATTATTCTAAATATAAAATTGGTTTCTCAAATTAATCTGGCATTTGAATAAAAGTAAATAATATTTGTTTTGAAGAACAATGCATACAATCTTGGGATAAGGTTCAAGACGGACAAACAAATAAGTTATTTATGCATTTATTGTACTGACTCTTTATTACATTTATTATTACAGGTGATAATTGCTCTATATTTGTTTCTTTTTTGTTTTACAATACATGTTGTGTTTTTTTTATATATAGGTATGATCCATTATGATTAGAGGGCATATTAAATAATGTAAATCCAGTGAAGTTTTAACTTTTTAGATTCAATAAATTTATTTCACAAATTTGTTTTTCCTTGTACATGTTTCCTTAGCACATCCTTTACCATTGCAATACGAATTTTAAACTTTCTATATGATGTACATTATATTTATGAGTTATAGTGGTAGTGTGAACATCGATTTTTTAATTTAATTTTCGAGAGAAGTAATTGAAGGGTTATTCAATGTTTGTGGATTCTGTAAAGTCATAGTGTGAATAAAATTTGCTACCTTTACTAACGCCTCCATTCACGCAAGCTGCAGAATCTAGTGGCACGATTAATACGATTTATCTAAGTTCAATGTTTAAAAAAAGTCATTTCTTAATCCTGTAATATCCTAATATGTAAATAATTATCGCCGCTAGTAAAAATATTCTCGACTTATATCTAAATCTTGTTTTCTTTCTTTTTGTCGTTGACTCCGAGATCCTCAGTAGCATTCTGCAATTGTAAGTCGGTCCTTCAATTTTCCTTCACCCACCAACTTTTCTTTTAAAAATTCGACGATTCTCTGGGGGTTGTTTCAAACTTGAGTGTCTGACCAATATTTACTCTGACTCGGCGCCACGTTATCCTCTGAAACTCATATTAACATAGTAACACGAATAAATAGAAACAAATATGTTTTTTGGTAAATGTCGGAATCGTTATGATTTTATTCACGAATAAGATGGGTGGGATTTTTCTTAAAAAAATTAAATCTATAAATATTGTATTAAATTAAAATCCTTAAGAAGCCTAATACTATGGGACTTACGCTGTGACTCAGTGTGTGTCTCCTCGCAGAATGTGTTCAAAGCGAGTGTCTGTGTTACAGTGGCGGCGTGGACATCTGCCCCCCCCCACTTGTTTGACGAAATAAAATTTCATTTTAACCGTCTAAAACTGGGAATTATAAAAGAATACACCATATTTGATGTAATCATCAGTCGTCTTTCCTTCGATTTATTTCATTGTTTAAATCATACTTCGTGGAAACATGCAGAAAATATCATGGTAATGAAATTTTTAATTTTTTTGGCCCCATTCCTACTTTTGATTCCCAATCGCCTCTACTGCTTAGATTTACTCATGACTTATCGATCATTCATGTTGACGAAATAATAGAACCTTTGACGTTAGTCCTGCTGTTTGGAGTCTCCCTTCTTCAACATGCTGAGTTATGTCAAAATTCAGGATAAGAAATATGTTTTACTTGTTAAGCTGATAAAAAAACGTTCACACAAGAAAATTAATTTCTCTTATCGACACGAGTTTTTATTGTTTTTCTTTTGTTCCAGAGATGTTGATTTTTAAAATGGGAACGTAAGTGATTTTCTATCATAAATAAATCTTCCGAGTTTATGAGAGAATATCAGAGTTTTAATATCTTGTACTATAGCATTTTGTATGTGAAATTTAAGACAAACTATACATACCACCGCCCCCGGAAGAGTTGTTCCCTAAGCAACTGCTAGTGCCTTGGACAGGCAATGATTTTCAATAGATAATTTTAATCCTACGTTTCTTTTATACATTCTTAAATACAATGTATCAGACAGAAAATTTAGTGTTTTTACATAGTGATAAGATAAATTCACAAATGATTTTTTTTTTGGTATATAGTAACTTGCTCGAGGTGTACCCCCGCAAGTTGGGTGGTGTTTTGTGCTGCAATCAGCCGATACTAAGTTTACTGATACAGAATATACAACTCCATTTCCTCGGGCTCTGAACTCGGGTCACAAATTTTAAATTCGAAAAAATGGCTAGTAATTGCTAAATTAGGTTTCATCATTCAAGTTTAATATTAGGGGCGTTACTCGTGAAGCGGGCAGCTATAACAAATCTTCACTGCTTCAGATGGTTGCTCTTTTCGGTAAACTATACTTCTGCAAGTTTTTAACTCAGATATAGCTTTTTTCTTGTTGCCCACTTCCGCTCTTTTGAAAATTCGTAGGGTTTGTTTGAAGGGCAATTGTAGATACAAAGAAACTTACAGAACAAACCTAGTTAGTGTTTGTTTTCATAAATTAAAATTTTTTTTTTGAGTTAAAGTATCAAATTTGAAATTTAATTTTCATTTTGTACAAAAATCAAGTAAAGTAAATGTGTAGAAACGTCCCTTTTATTGTATAAAATAATACGATTTCAAGTGTGATACTGCACCTAAAAAGAGTAATTAATTTCTTAAAATAATCACTATAATTAATTTTTGAACACGTTCCTCCATATCAATAATTGCTCTTGAATCAAAACCTACCCTCACATGGCGCCCAATTTTCAAACTCCTGGAACTGGGCAAGTAAGTATAATGTAGAAAGATCACTTTATCTTCGTTTCAAGGACTTGCAGAAGAATAATTCACACCAAAAAAGTAACAATTTGAAGTACTATATTTGTTTTGGTTGTCCGCTTCACATTAAATGAGCCAATAGTTTTATTGCTTGGTTAGAATTATTCTCGTATTGGTTATCAGCCGATTCCAATGTTGCTGTACCCTGTGTTTGAATGAGAAAAAGGACTGTTTTGTAATAACTTATTTTAGCAATTTTTTTTCAAAGGATTAAGTAAAAAATTACAATTACTCAGTAATATTGTTACAAATGCAGCATTGGTTGTATTACCCCAGGCTGTGTATTTTCTGCTCCACATTTTTTTTCGAGTAGTGGTTGATATTAGGATGTTACATTTCGTCAGCTAGTACTTCCGAATCCTGACGCGAAGTTGGAAAGTGCGCCCTGACACGTTCTCTGTTCTATACCGTCCGATATAATTACAACCCTGACCTGTACGAGCCGTCGACCATACATCACGACGTCCGGTGACAACTTTCCTCTTGCGTAAAACACTCGAGAGCTCCTGTTGACGAGCTGTGAAAACTTCTCTTATTACACGCGATACACGTTTGTTACGATGTGCAAGAAATTTAACTTACCATCTACCATTTTCATCGCGCGCCATACGACTGCATTTCTTCATGAAAGTAGCATTTTAATCGTTCTCTGCGTGTTGCTGAGTATTGCAGTCAGCAACTCATCGATTATCATATAGCGTGCACACACTTAACGCTGACTCAATTACGAAACCTCTACTGCATATGCAGAAAATATTATGAGATATAAACATTNACACACTTAACGCTGACTCAATTACGAAACCTCTACTGCATATGCAGAAAATGTTATGAGATATAAACATTTTAAAATGAATACTCTCACAGTACCTCAAATTGTTCGCAGATCAAAGGAGCAAGGTGAGAGATGTTTATGTTAAATTTACTTTTATGATTCGCAAATTTCTCAGATACTTTAAGTGCTTCAAATACTTTTAAACATAATGGGAATGAGTAAAAATTAAGAGTATCTTGTGTCATTCGGAAGACAATAAAAATATCACGATAAAAAACTAGGCCCGTTATTAAAATCATTATGGAGTGATTTTGAATATAGTCATTTTAGGAGATAAGGGGTGTGAGAATTATCTTAAAATAAAAGTTTGGTTTCCATCTTCGAATTAGTGGTATCAAAAGAATGTGGGCTACTTCTCATCGAGTGGTCTCTGTTTGTAAGGATTTGTTTGTATTCACGCTTCTATTTCGAAAGCATACGGCTACATGCAAAAAAGGAAAATATTTCTAAAAGAAACAGTACAAATTGCATGAAGCCAAACGCTCTTGAAATGCAGGCTAATGATAAGTAGTTTTTTAACGCGAAATTTCATTTTCTAAGAAAAAAACATGTCATGGAGTGAGTTTGAAATGAAGTTAAAACTTCAATAAAACACTATTTTTCTTAAGATTTACATAAAAAATTTCGTTCGACGTTCTCTCTAATTCTTGGGGACTTTGTGATACGAGACTTTCTTGCTTAAGAATTTAGAGTTACACGATCAACGTTGATTATAATTAACAAATTTTTCACAGTTATATCTTCAGTTATGAGAAATGAAAACGTTAATTTCCTTAACACTTCCATATAAACAATTTCATAGAGAAATTTTGCAATGTGACACCGAAATTTTAGAACTCAATTCGTACGCAAATCGATTTAACGAAGAAACACAAATCGGAAAGACTTAAATGAGAAAACGATCCTAAAGCGAGACGGAAAGAAAAAAATCTCAATAAACAGATATCATCAGAAGACTGACATCTTCAATTCCATTCATCAATAACAGTTCCGGGGGACATTGAGAATTAAAATAAAAAATGAATATCGTATAAAATAAATTGGACTCTAAAAAGAAACGGCAAAGACCGTAGAAATTTTGAACAGAGCAATAATTTAGTGTACAAAATTAATAGCAACAAATCTGATGAAGTTAATGCAGAACAAACAAAACGTTTAATCAAAACTAGAGTCAACGAACACGACTCTACCATGAGGCGCCATCATCTCATCACATAATCAAAAGCAATCACGGCTTTAATTGGAACAAAATTGATATCAAGGACAGATAACTCGATTTCAGAAATGGTAAGTATTAAAAACAACTTCAGCAACATAAATTTTAAAAACACGCGGGAAATTTATATCTCTCTTACACTGCCTTATTAGCAGCCCTTACATTAATTTCTGGAATTAGTTTAGTTTCAACAATCCATTCACGTTTTCGTTGCCTGTTGAGGTTACTATACTTTGAATTCTCAAAATTTCCTTCTGCTAAGTTGCACATATGTACTGTAATACATACACTAAACGCACTGTTCTTCATAAATCACTTGAAAAGTGAGGAAACTAAACCATTCCATTTTGTTATTGTAGACCTCATATGGATCTGTAATTGATCGAAACACAGCAACGCTTTGTACAGAGTAACAAAAAAAAAAGATTTTGAAGGAAGCTGACTATAATATACTCCCTTGTAAATGTAACTAATAAAGAGCTTGTCTGAATGGTTACAAAATCCAGGTTATTTTACGTTCAAACCGTAATAAAACTCTCTTAAACATGTCAGAAACATAAGTTTTAACATTAAAATTTATGAAGAGGAAAAAACAAAATTAAATATAACTAGATTTCCTGTAGATTTTAACTTTATTTTTTATTTCCCTGCACTAAAAATCTGCAAATGTGTTTTCAGTTTTTTAAAACAGAAGATGGTTCTCTTCATTATCGTGACATATATTCAGGAAATCTCTAGCATATTGGAGAAATTATGTATTACCTGAAGTAGAAGTTAACTTTGCTTTCTGCATTTATTTTCACAAAAAGCTACCTTTTAGATTAATAGACAAATAGCATTCAAACTAGGTTTATTTTTCAAAAGTTCACTGTAAGGTGGAGGACAGAGCAGAATGTTGTGTTCTTTTAGACTTGGGACTCGTTTTTCTTCTGCTACACTTGCCACATGTTATTATCATACGTCGGCCAATGATTCGTTTTGTATTCCCATCATATACTGCAACCATAAGAGTTCTGAGCCTTAAATCTAGAATGCGTCCAGATCTAAAACTTGCGAGGTAATTAACATTTTTTTACTGATCATTTTTAACTGCTTCCTATGTTTTTAATTTTCGAAGCATTTCTTTTTAACTCAACGGGGCTCAAATAACAATTGTTGTGTGTAGTGAAAATTGATTTTTCAATTAAAAAATATAAACTATCTCCTAATGTTCGACGAACTCAAGAAAAATTTTCGAGTCTCGCTTATTTCGTTACCAGGCAATCCTGCGAGCAGTATTTCTTCTCACATCTACGCAACAAAAAAGAACTAGAAATTGTGGGTATCGTCGGCAAGGAAACCCCGATAGCAAACGTTCTCGAAATTGCGGTAGCCGAACTACATACTTTGGGGGTCCAGGATAGTGGATCTCATTTAAGCAGGTCGTGTCCTTAATTTTGGCTTTCCATGAATGGAATAATACTCATACACTGTGTGTATCATACCTGTTACTTACCCCGTATTATGGAATATCGCGAGAACGTTTTTAATATCTTCAAACATGGTGGAAAGGGGTTACGGCGCGGTTGCCAATCTCCCAACACACACACACACACAAGGAACAGACAGGACTTTACTAACGAGGAGATTTGACATTAAACGTAATTAAATTGATACCAAATGTTGAAAATTTGTTATCAAAGCATCAGGTTCATCCCTCCCGTTAAAATCATTTGTTTTTATGTTTAGTTATTTTATGTAACAGATACTACATTTTAATTTGGTTGGTTTTAATTTGAATTCAATTTCCCCATCCTGGCCCGAGTTTTTCTCCGGTTTTCCTTCGGGTAGAGGCGGATTTCTTATACAGGTTCTCTAGGCTTTGTCTAGGAGCGTGTTTATTGTAACAATAAATCGTGAATTTAGTGTTTTTTTCAACTCTTATGATTTTTAAACACTATACTCAGAATAATCTATAGTTCGATAATAACTTGTACATGTAATTTTTTGCGTTAAATTACAAACATATTGACATTATATATGTATTATAACTCGCAGCTAACTTTTTATCTTATCTAGGAACTTTTGCTGAAATTTTTGAATCCGCCTCTGCCTTAGGGCCCTTGATCGGAATTGATGGGATGGTCCCTTGCTTGCTTCCGGAGAGTAAATTAGTTTATTGTCCTCCACGTGATCATACGCAGTTTGTACTGTTTTTTGACAATTAATTTATTATCATAATTAGTAAATGCATGAAAAGTAACATGTACTTTTTTATGATTCTCACACTACAGTTGGAAATTTAAATCTTTCAAAGTGAGTGGCACTATTCCAGCTGTCAAAAACACATTTGGTTGACAAATTTGCAAACATTCAATATTATATAAGCAGGGGGTATAACGTAAACCGAAAAACCTGGCAAGTGGTCCACGTAACAAAAATGTTTGGGGAGCTCTGCTTTACATCATGTAACTCGAAATCCCGGTGTCGCACAGAGCGAGTTCAAGACTCCAAGTACTGGAGTGTAAATAAAGGGTCACTGACCTCCGTG
This sequence comes from Laupala kohalensis, assembly GCA_002313205.1. Lineage (NCBI taxonomy): Eukaryota > Metazoa > Arthropoda > Insecta > Orthoptera > Trigonidiidae > Laupala > Laupala kohalensis. The sequence continues at coordinate 135,266 of NNCF01127715.1, read as the reverse complement.
ACAACCCTCCAATGACGCAATGGGTCGGGAGCAGTTTACAGCTTTCTCGGAGAATCCAGCTATCGGGCGCAACCTTACTGAAACGCTGAAGTCATCCCACACATGCACTCACACATGTAGAACACGTACTTACACGGAAACTACAACAAAAATGTGAGACGAAGTCTCGTTATTATAAGTTCCTTTATGTTCAACTTGAATTAATAGAAATTCGCATTGTCTACCATATTCTTCTTAGCAATCGCTGTCTCATAATTTCTTAAAAGATTACTCTCACTAACTTGTGTTTTCTTTTTCAAAGTTATTTCCAGATAGCCATTCCAGTATCCAGGATTTGATTTTGGGTCTCTCAAAGAGAAATACTGCACCAGAAGGTTTTGTTTAATTAACTAATTGACATTGCAAGACATCCCTGTACATAAATAACGCATTAACTAAATTGCAGTTTATATAAATAACCTTTAAAAATATGCTTTTGAAATAATTCGTGATTTTAACCAATTTTTTAAATTCGGGCGCTCCTGCAAACAAGTCTATTCATTGCTCAAGATTTACTCAAAATAAATTAAACAATGGTAATTCACACGAAATCTAAAATTATAAAACGTATGAAATCATATTAATTCAGCGAGGGTAAATGTGGTAATATTGAATTAAAATGTTGGGTATCGAAAAAAAGGTATATGATATTTTAGCAAATGCGTGGGCAGAGCAAAACAATGTCGCGGAATACTAGAAACTGTGAGAGATCGCTACCTTATGCTCGCGTTCCTACGAAGATGTGGAGATGTAGAAAAGCAAAGTAAGTCTTATGAAGTCGTCCCCTTGCACAGATTTTCTTAGTTCGTTTTGTTGTTTCAATGGTCATACTGATTTTTTAAGTTAAAAAATTATTTTACTATTTTTTTTGTGGGGGGGGGGGTGTCTCGTGCTCCCCCCCCTGGATCCGCCACTGCTAAATGCAAAGTGCATTTCTGGAAGGGAGAAAGCGTTGTTTCTCACTTGTCCGATGTCTAACGTCTTCTTGTACGAAAGGGTACAGGTGCAGATAATTTGGCATTTCTGCTGTTAAGTCCATGAATGCGTGATTGAAACTTTCAGACAGTTTGGAACAAGAGCTCTTCCGGTCGAATATTCGTGTGAAAACATTAGGAAGGATATAAAAGAAACGGAGTAACAAATAAAATACAAAATAAATAGTACATACGATGAATATTAAATTGGAATATTAGAAGAAAAGATACATTAATATGACATATTTGAATTAAAATAGTAATAAGCATACACTCTTAACTTTTCTTTCGAACAGACTCACCTAACAAATCCGTAGGTGTTCGTGGATATAATCTAAGAAACGTTGGAGGAAGATTTAAATACATGATATTAGTTAATATATTTAGTAACCAAATATATTTGTTTTCTATGTAACAATATTTCATTATTAAGGTTAAGTTTTCTTACAATATTCTAATTTAATATTATTATTTATCCGTTATTCTTTGTCACTAATTTGCATTGTCTCATTCTTTTGAATCTTTCACATCCTTTGTACTTTGTATTGTGGGCCTGATAACGACTGATATTTGAACTATCGCTCCTAATGAATACAGTAAATAGAGAATATGCTGCGACTGAAAGTTTTAATCACACATAGATAAACGAGGAAATGAATACGTATGTTAGTATTGAGATAATTACTCATACGCTAACTTTTCAGCACAATATTTAAACACTTCGCAGCTTCTAATAAATTTACATTTTTCCACACAGCATAATGTCATGACTGACTTTTCAGTTATCTACTCCCCATTTTTTTTTCACTTTCACAGCTTGGAATCATAATGGTTATTGGATTTAGAGACTTGATTGAAGTTCAAGTTTTACAGGTACCCGACACAAAAGTGATTAAAACGTTTCCAGAACTCACAAGACTAATTATGTAAATAAATAAATTTATTGTCAAAAAACAGTACAATCTGCGTATGACCACGTGGAGGACAATAAACTAATTTACTCTCCGGAAGCAAGCAAGGCACCATCCCATCAATTCCGATCAAGGGCCCTAAGGCAGAGGCGGATTCAAAAATTTCAGAAAAATTCCTAGATAAGATAAAAAGTTCGCTGCGAGTTATAATACATATATAATGTCAATATGTTTGTAATTTAACGCAAAAAATTTACATGTACAAATTATTATCGAACTATCGATTATTCTGAGTATAGTGTTTAAAAATCAAAAGAATTGAAATAACACTAAATTCACGATTTATTGTTACAATAAACACGCCCCTAGACAAAGCCTAGGGAACCTGTATAAGAAATCCACCTCTACCCAAAGGAAATGTTTTACACCCATTTATATTTTCCACTATCACCCTCATATTTGAGATCTATCATTTATTGCTGGAGTATGAGTACTATTAACTTTAGCACACAAAAGGTAATATCCAAGCGCCGAAGTATTTCTTAAAAACGAACGATGCGAGGAAGTATGGAAAATGAAAGGACTCTACTTTCACATAAAAGTACGGAAAGAAGAAACTCTAATACCATTTTGGGTCACACTAAATGTATTCGAAGCGTAATATCTAATTTAGCGCTGTCGTACCTCTCTTAACCCGTGGGCCATTTTCAATACGTTTTCAATCGTACGGGCCGTTACAGTATGTTGACAAACAAATAAAACTAATGGGTTATGTTTACGGTATTTTTATTATAATCAACAAATTTACCTTAATTTAAGCTTGGAAAATAAATTAGTATATTTCTTCATTTCAAAAAAATTAATATTTAGTATTGTAATTAAATATCATATCGCAATTTCCTATTTTCTCTCAATCTGCATACTGCGCCAAATATTAGTTCTGACAGCATAGACTTATAACACTAAGTTACCCCCCCCTCATGTTTGATGAGAAATTTTGGTGTAAAAACTGTACCGTAGCTCGCGGGCCGCACATGACCCGCGGGTCGCCAGTTGGACAGAGCTGATCTAATTTATTCGTAAAATTAATTGGGCTCGGCAATTCAACACCTCTCTGTTCGACACCTTTTAATTTTAAATTCAAAATGATCACTTGTGCATTTGTATTGAATTGTACTTGTTTCTTCTACCAGTTTCAAGTTGTCTAAGTAAACAGCTGGAATATTGTTTTATTCAGTGTCAATCTTAATATACCACAGAGAAGACAAGTTGATAAAAATTTCATTTCAAAATACAAGTGATACCTAGGCATTTATTGTAACAAGGATCTCCATATCGCTGCCGTACTCTCCAGGCGCCAATGTTCAATCCATGTGAAATGCATGCCTAGAAGGGATATGACTGTAAGAACATTTTCTTAGACGTGCCATCTAAGACTTGAGACGTGGAATGTTGTCTGCAAAGATATTCGTGATCCACGACAACGCCAGGTCCCTTGCATCTGCTGAAACATAGTTGGATCTTCGGCGTTTTTGAACTACCCCCTTACAGCCCTGATCTGGCACCAAGTGAATACCACCTGTTCCAAAAATTAAAAGAAATTAAGAGGACCTACGTAAGTAGTCATGTCTTGGCTCAAGTCATTGACGACGCTATGGCGGGTTACATGGAGAAAGAAGTTAAGGACCTGTAACATTGTAAATCAACTTTTGTAATGATATCTAAGTTGTTTAATACTAATGTTCTTTACTGTCTGGATGACCCAAGTTAGATTGAGGGCACTTGATCGGGACAGGTATCCAGAAAAACATCTTAACTTCAGTTTTAAGATGATGAGCGTCGTAGATTGTGTCCTTTGGGATAATTATTCTATTTTCAGTATCATTGTTGCAGCTGCAAGAACCCAACTAGCTAAATTAATTTGCCTCGAAACAAGTTCTAAAATGATTATCCTTCAATTACAACTCTTGAAATCGGTGTTATTCGCGGAAAAGAATGAAATAGTTTAAAAAATCACACTAGGTGCCATCTCGCATGGTGCTTGTGAATCCACTCGGGTGAAAAGAATTTTTTTAAATTTATTTATTTACTGAAACGTCAACATCTCTCGACGTTACACGACTTCATTTACAATACATCTTATCACAATGCAAAATAAGTATCTAGTGTTTATAAATAATATTTTCATGGATATTTTCTAACATTACACCTTTAATTGTCCTTATGTCTTCTAATTACCACGCCATCTTCCTGGGTTTCCCTGTCACTCTTTCATTCCATCTTTTATTTATCTTATTTCATCCATAGTCTTTGAAAATGTAACCCTTCTCTGTTCACATCATTTCTTCCCCTGATGTTATAGGTATTCCTCCTGTGGTCATCCTCAGGATATATTTTGCTCATTCTTCTCCACAAAAGGGACATTCCCAAAAGATATGTTCGCGCACATGCACATGCTGTCATCTATGATAATATAATAATTTTTTTTTCTCTGCAAATGGGAAGTCTTACCCGGTGGCAGAATATAAGAATATAAATTAAATATACAAAAATATGTATATATTACAGAGAACTGAAATTAAGAATTGTTAAATAAAGGATTAAAGTAATATTAAAATATTAAATATAAAAACATTTGACGCTGAAACAACTAAAAAATTAATAATTAGTTATTGCACATTTTTACGGCGGGTGATCCGAACAGACGATTTACCCCTTTAGTGCACTTCACATTTCCCTTTCTAACTCAGGCATTTCCCTCGTATCACTTCACTTCACTACAACTATATTGACATCTACACTAACGTAATCCTTCTTCCAGAACTTGTCTAACCCTGTGAATAGACGCAGAGTTCGAAATCTTTTCCACAGCGAATGAAGGCATTAAATTCCAGTTTCTAAGAATTTTCTTACGTCGGTGTTTTGTTTCCTAGTTCCAAATTTTAAATTATGATCTTTTCTACTTATTCGAGAACGATGTTTCAATTTTTCTGTTATGTACTTCCATGCGGGTTCATTACTGTAAGCTTTGAATAAAATGACGATGTGGAATCTTGTATCTCTGAACCATTTGCGAGCGAAGAGCTGGGGAAGGGAAGTGTCCCTGGGTTGCTTCTCGACTCCCACGTCCCGNACGCTCCGCTCCGCCCCGCTCCGCCCCGCTCCGCTGTCCCCACACCCAGGTGACAATTGGGAAGAGAAGCATGACATGCGTCAAGTGTTGACTCAGGCTTTCAGTGAGCAGCGGCCTAGACTGCGACCTGTTGGAGCCACTCCCACTACATTCGACAACAAATACATTCTGACTATTAGCTTTTCCAAAGGTTTGTCCCAGCATCTTCTCCGACTCTCGCCACGAGATGAAAACACTTTCAACAACTCACCGTTAAGTACGAAGTGGCGTATACATTACTCAACTTCAAATACTGGATAAACGCTTTTCGCGAAGGCGTCTAAGAGTCACATGTTAATTTTTCTAATGGTGCCAAGTATACTCGTAATTTACATCTCGTGACAATCTTCCAACAAATTAACGCCATATAACGCAATGTTACCTCCATGAACGTGCGAGTATTTTGATGGAAGCTGAGCCTCCTACTTGCTTCCTTACACTCCCACGCCACGAAGAACAGCATGAAACAGAATTATCTTCACTCCAGTCATCGACGCTATTGAACCAACTCAGAAGGAGAATGTCTTGCCATCACAAGCATGCACAGAGTTTACATTTTATTCGTATATAAAACTGGGATGATGGAATCTTCTTTTCCACCAACACCCCAGTGTTTAAACACTTCTTCGGCAAGGTTCACTTGCATTACTCCGGGTTCCTATACCTCCTGTGAAGAGTAGGGTAGGTAAAAACTCGATCCATATCTATATGTATAAATCAGACTGACTCAACACGAAATCTCACAAACTACTACTTCTTTTAGACAGTATACATCTGCTAAGAAAGGATTTTACGAAAATCCACCCTTAAGGGGGTGAAATGGGGGTTGGAATGTTTTATGTATGTATTCCACCATAACTCTGGGGTGTCTGGGGGAATTTCAACCAAACTTGGTACATCGGTGACTGACTATCTGACAACAAACCCTGTGGGGGTAAGATATCCCTGGCGCCATGGGAAGGCGAACGATATTAGAGTTGATTTCGTAATTCTCGGGATCGCTGAAATTAGTAGTGACATTCTCGAAGACGTCAGTGTCCTAAAAGAACCCGTATAAACCCGTAGAGAAGGGGATGCCATGAAAAAATTATCGATCATGCCAGATACTAGTGACGAATCTACAATTTTTGGCGTCATTGAGTTGCTAGTGACATCCTGATATCGGGTAAATAAAAATTCAGCCCTCATATACAAAAGGACCCCTAGCACTACTAGGACACGGCGTGGAAGTGGGTTTATGTGTATTGAAAACTAATTTTGAAATAGAAAAACAAATGCATAGGATTTTTTCAGGGTTACTGAGATGTTTCGATGTTCCCGTAATTCCGTTAGAAAACCACTAACGTTAATGGATAACATTCTCAGTGGATACCAATGGGGATATGAGAAAGAAAAATTTGGAGACATATTTCAGAATTGACGCGTGCAAAGCTGCGGGTTCTCAGCTAGTAATTTATGAAAACAGGTCTAGTATACCGACCAGTTGACTCAGTTGGTTTAAGGTGGTCTCCCCTGAAACCAAATGGATCCCGGTACCCTTGTTGTGCCCTTGGAAGGCAACGGGTTGCTTCTAAAGCACTACATTCACCCTCATCACCATTGCTCCCTTGTATAAGCATAACGAAGGGTGTCTGGTGTTGCATAGGCGAGAGAGTTCGGATTTTTTAAATTGTTGTATTTGTAAACGGGAAATGTATCGTGCTATTGAAGCTCATCTACATGGAGCGAAAGGAAGTAGGAGTTGGATGGTAAGGCTATTGTTAGTAGGTGGGCCGCTTTGCTAGGTGTACCACCAACTTGGACCACGTGGAGGAGTTAGTAATAGAGTTAGTTATACTAGGAACAGTAGAAAGTGGATAGAAGAAGGGGGATTCGCTTTTCATTAGTCACAGCTCTATGAACTAGGACATTAATGTGAAATCTACTAATTTTTCTGGTCCAACCGGGAATTGAACCCGGGATAACTTTTTGATGAGCAACCTGAGCCATCGGAGGGACATAGGTTCGAATTGAAAATTAGATAATAATGTGTGCGTAGTATATGAACAAATGAGCAATGCCGTTGAATTGGGTTGTTTCATACACTAATGAGTCATCTCGTGTGACCGCTGAGGCATGTTTGGAGAGTTGTGGGCGAGCGTGGTCAATCGGATCCGTCATTACTTCCACCGCGATCTCTCCGCTGTGCTTCCAAATATGGGACTGCGGATGCCCCAGCTCTCGGGCGTGCGTGAGAACTCGAAACGCTGATGGAAGGGAAAGAAACCGCTTCTGAGAAATCAGAGACACAAGACTTATGTCATAATTCTTTTTACTTTCACGAAGTAACTCATGATAATTTTGAAACAAATTGATTCATTTTGGATATTATGAATACAGATTATTTACTGAAGGCAATGAAAAATGGTTTTACGGTAAAAAGTCAATTTTTTCCTAGAGTTGGATCGAAAAATGTGTGTAGCGACTTTTTTAATTGGAGGTGTCCAAGAGTAAAAAATTCAAAACCTGTCGCAAGGGAAAATCTGACTGAATCACTGACTCATTTATTTGCTCACAGACATCAATTATGAGTTACGTCTCGTCATCACAGAAAGTTGATTGAGGGATTATTGAAATCGTCTCGAAGGCAAAAGCAGAATGAATTATCGTCACTTCCCGGGCTTTCCACTCCTTCCTTTTCAAGAACAAAAATATACTAATATTATAACTCGCAGCTAACTTTTTATCTTATCTAAGAATTTTTGCTGAAATTTTTGAATCCGCCTCTGCCTTAGGGCCCTTGATCGGAATTGACGGGATGGTCCCTTGCTTACTTCCGAAATTTTAATTTCGTTGGTTTTAATTTGAATTCAGTTAATAAATGTATAAAAACTAACATGTGTTTTTTATGTTTTTCACGCTAGTTAGAAATTTAAATCTTGCCACGTGAGTAGCACCAGCTGTCAAAAACACATTTGAAGTTGATGAATTTGCAAAAATTCAATATTAGATGAGCAGGGGTTCTTCCCAAAACCGAAAAACCTGGAAAGTGGTCCACAAATCAAAAATGTTTGGGGACCTCTGACTTAGAGGAACAGCACGACAATTTTCAGTTTCTTTCTGTATTTCATATTTCTGTTCAATGTTTGAAGAAAAAAAAGCGGAAAAGATTTCACTCTTACAGGGTTGTACTTCCCAAACAGTACTTACAAGTATCCAGTTCCTCAATACAATAGCTATGAAATTATTGGTAAAATCTGGTTATAGTTGTACTTGGTTAAATTTATTATCTTTGTTTTAGTTTGAGAGCGCCGAAGACATAATTTATGATTTTTTATTTATTTTGACAATAAATTATCTTATGTACTTACTGGTTGTAATACTAGGTCTCTTTGATTATTATTAAAGTTTCGAAGGAATTCGGCTGGTCAGTCCTCATTTAAAGCTGATATAATTCCTTCTAGTTCTTAGAGTATTACAACAAGTTTGAATGCCATTTCCCCAACGACAATATTATGAACTATATTTTTCAACATCTCATATATGTTTATGAATTAGATTTAAGGATTAATAGGGCATTTTCATGTCTTTTTTCATAAAATTACGGAACTAATTTAAGATGTATGATACAAAAAATCCGTTTGCTTGTCTTAAGAATATACTGTTACAAAATATTCGTATGAACAGGAAAAATAATTTATCTATTGGAGTCGTTATTTGTCATAGTATTTTACTGACTCGTTTTCCTTCTTTGTCTAAGCCACTATATTATTTGCGATTTTCGCCCATGTTTTTTTGGGACTGCCCGGTAATGCGATGTTCTGTTTTTGACAGCTTTGAATGATAATTTGTACTTCTTCAATCAGTTTTATAATAAGGAATAAGATAACAATTGATCATGATGAGAAAATGGAATTTCACGACGTCACAGTGACACTGACTGAACGTATGACGTCACATAAAATCAAGATGGTGGGTGGAGCTCGTCATATTTTTGTTTCGATCGCCTTGAGAATAGCAATGCACGAAAATTGCGAGTTGCTCTACCGGCCAGTTACATATTTTTAAATCCTCAAAATACAAGAGATGGACCCAAATATAAGCAATATCGTTTTCCAGAGAGGAACTACATTTCTGTGTCATTTCCCTTCGTTGGTGTTTCGTGAACTCTGATCAGTTCCAGCTTCTAGGGCAGTTTCAAGTAGTTTCCAACCAGCTTTTCCCTCTCCATGTATGGAGAGCAATTTCTTTGCATTTCGCGATAGCTACTCAATTTCCTTTGGGATGAGATCTGTTGTACCGCTGCATCACAATTTACGTCAGCGTAGTTGTTAAATAATGCGTCCGGAGAGGGCGGGGAAGCAACCGGCCGCGACCTGTTTACTGTCCATGAGTTAGCGCTGGCAGAGTCCACCGCGCGTTCACTAGTATTCGTAAGCGGACGGCGGAAGAGCAAAGGAAATTAAGGCATAAGATTTATGGCAGCTTTGAGCACAATAGCGATGATGAAATAAACCTGAGCGAAATGATTTAATAATTAAATTTATATTCCATTTCACCTTACTGCCAATTCGCGCTGGATGAAGTAGTTACCAATTTCCTTATACCAGTGCTGTGCAACTATAACGAGGCTCTATATGCGATTAATTTCCTCATTGTATTCACGCGTTATTGGCGAAGAGAAAATGCTCGATTTATATGCAACGGATAACCTTCGGAATTGAACTATTTGTTTTTACCACTGTTGTACTCACTACGAGCAATAAATATGAAACATGGAAAAAGGAATAATATATAAATTTAGGAATATCGTTCGTGGCCTATTTGCACACGTATGGTTAAAACCGGTTAAACAATGTCCATCTAATGATGATTTTGCTTTCGAGATATCGAGATTCTGAGTTGCTATCCAGATTCCAGATTCTTACCAGCTGGCTGGACGGTAGGACTGGATTCGATAACAATCAATGAAAGAAACGAAGAAAAGGCGAGGTTGGAGCAGAAGAACAAATTGGAGGACACTGTTACCATCGCAGTATCACTGTCTCTAATGCTAATATCATTGTAGTTCAAGTGCATTATTTTTATGATTAAAAAAGATGAAAGTACATTCTCGCAATACGAAACATGCCTACAACAGATTATGCCTACAATAGCACGAATGTTCTTTGAGTACAGCACTGAGACCATATGTTCGTACCAAGGACGAGTATTTCGCACAAAAATCCGATATTAATTAAAATGACCATCAATATGCTTCGAGCAAAGAAGAAATTCGATGTAATCATGTATCCGGGCACCAATGAGTGTGAAAATCCCGATGATAATGGACAGAATTGATGTGTTTTGAGATAATGTTGCCTGTCATGGCCCATTTCCAAGGAGAATCGTTCCAGAATTTTTTATTATTAGGAAAAACGTATAATATGTTAAATTACGTTTAATACGCATAGTAGTTAAATTTTATAGCATGTGTAACAATAATTATTGAAAAAGTCAACGATGATCAGCAAAAAATGTTTAACAGCATAGTTACTAAAGGATTAATATTTGTTTAATTATTTTTATACTTAAATACACAACGCTTACAGATATTTTATGTTCACTGTGAAGTCGCAGTTCTCCCAATCGGTTTGATAATACATTTAGTCCGTGAGCGAACAGAATACACTGCTAAAAACAAGTCTCCCTTCTGAAAAAGTATTTATTACATGTCCTGAGCGAGATATGCGACAATGCTGTTTCCATCTACATGAACACGGATTAAAATTAATTAATTATATGTTTAGAATAACTTGATTTTGTTCTTTCGTCTTTATCAATCATTTATAATACAGTGACTTAATCGACGTTCTCCAATAAATCGTTTTAACTGACTTGCTTAACTAAAAAATTAATGAAGTGTCTGAAAATGTGCCATATTCTTTGTATTTGCAATGTTAGCGTTCCCATTCTACTACTGTTAACGTCCGTTAAGTAATATAAATAAATAATTAAACAACTTACGACCTTTTATGCACGAATATTATTTCACAAAAAAAACATTTTTTTTTGTGGGGCTTTAGGGCTCGTCAACATCGAGGCCATTAGAGGCCCCCCCCTCCAAAAAAAGTGTTTCAATTATTCATTTAAGTGTTCCTATGTTAGGGGAAGAAGAATCGTTTCCGGATTTTCACTGACGTGAGTTTGTGCCGCTTTGCTCTCCAATGCTATTCGCTAGAACTGCTATTCATAGAATTAGAGTAAATATGCAAAGTGTATGATCTTTCATCGATCCAGAAAGGTAGATCGCCTACCTATAACATGCTATCAATTCTGATCACTGCAGTTTATCGATATTCCAGTTCAGCAGTAATGTCAGTAAATGTGACGTACTACTGGCAATATGGCCACTTTTGGTTCGAGAGTCCATCTCGTGTGGAGATCTGCGAAATCACCGACCCATGCTGTCAATCGATGTGCAAATGTTTCGATGACGTGCTCATTGCGCGCGGACGCCACGGAAATAGAAATAATTGGTCATAAACCTGTGACGTAAGAGAACATTCCGTTCATTTGCATTATCAATACGCGGGTGTCGGGCCGCGAACTCGTGCCCACCGTCACCTGACGATGTGACGCGGAAACGCGCAGGAAATCAAATCGGGCCGTCGCGCTCACAAGTGCGATAATTTCCTCTCGCAACGCGATGAGATCGACCTTCAATATTTTCATATCCATTAAACAACAAATTAGGAATTTTGACATGCACGTATGATGGGATGGTAATTTATTTATTTATTTATATTTTTACTCCAGGAGGAACGGAAATTCCGTAAAAAAATATACTATTCAGTAAAAATTCTATAAAACGTATTTTCCCGCATGTTATTGTTTCTTATTATTTATATAAATTTAGTTTTATCTGGACTCAACCTTGGTCCACTTGTGTACATCAATCCCATTATCACCCAGGTTTTTCTCCGGTTTTCCTACGGGACACAGGCGGATTTTCTATGCATACTCTCTAGGCGGTCCATTGTAATAATTAATCTTGAATTTATTTCAATAGTTCCGATTCATAAATAATATTTTCCGAATAATATATAGTTCATTGATAACAAGTACTTCTGAACTATCTTTTTAATCTACTTAATACACAAATTTGTTGGTATTATGTTGATTTTGTAAAACGTAGCTAACCTATTATTCCTATCTTGAGAGTGTGCTGAAAAGTGAAATTCGGAATTGATGCGATGGTTCCTTACACGCTACCGGAGAGTAAGTCAGTTTATTGTCCTCCACGTAAGCATAAGCAGTTTCTAGCTGCTTCTTTGACACTTAATTTATTTATTAATATTTTTTTATGATTATTGAATTAGCTTATTCTCCCTCACCAAATTTGAGATATCTTTAACGATTTTGCTAGTGAACAAAACATGAATTTTTAAATTGTCCAGTACAAACCATAGATACATATGTGTACGTTGCCATTACCATACGTCTGAAGGCGTACTACCGTGTTTGGGTCATTACTTTTATGAAGCTATACACTTCCCTATAGTAAATAGAAGGAAGTCATTGATACGTTTTCTTTAATAACTTTTTTATTTATAGAGATAATTCATTTCTAGTTTCACTACAGTACTCTACGAGTTCATACACATCTATAAAATACATTTTAAACAATTTTTATTTTTTTCAAAAAAAATTTAAAAATCTTTAATATTCAATAAATTCATCAAAATAAAACCTTGTGTCCTGAGAATCAGATGAACAGAAACTCGCGTTCTCAAATATAATTCCAAGTGTTTCGAGAATTTTGTTGACGCGAGTGTGGAAATGTGTTTTTTTTTGTCCCCTCGGCACAAGAATATCTAATCATTATGAAAAATGGATACCTGAGAATATATTTTTGTATTACTTATCTGGTGTTCACTTTAAATATGCATAAAGAAAGGAAACTTATCTTGTAAAAGTTTCTAATGCAATAAATAAATTCTCTGTATTTACTGGATGTAGTGTCCTGTCCTAATCCGGAAAACACTGCTGAATGTCAGCAGAATCACGTGCGCAAAAACATCTTTCGACAAGAAATAAAAGTGTACTGGATGCGAATAAGGCAATGGGGAATCGACCCGATGATAAAATTTTAAGAAGATAGGGAGTGGTTTTATCGAAGAACCTCCGANTAAAATTTTAAGAAGATAGGGAGTGGTTTTATCGAAGAACCTCCGAGTCTCTTGAGGGATCGTAGAGGTGGTGAAGTTTTTGTAATGTGCGTAATTTGCGATTTTTTTTGTCTAGTGTCTCGAGTATTGATCATCGAGAAAAAAAGTTTTATGAGCGAGTTGTAGGTTATAGTTAAACCTATGAAATGAGACGCCGTAGGTTCAAATCCGTCCATTAGTTTTTGCATAAAACTCAGAAACATAGGGATTTTGTCACCGGTCCTTTGCCAATTAAAAGGGGGCAAACTATAGGGTCTTCCACGTAATTTCCACCTTGGTTTAGGACATTACAACTATTTTTGGCGTAATGCACCAATTGTTTACAAAACTTTCTGAATAAATAATTAAACGTATCTCATCAACTAATCAACGTATAGAGCGCATTGTTATTTCGTTTTTGTTATTGAAAAGCTACAATTTAAAATTTAAATTAATGAAAAAGAATTGCTCTTTAGAAAAAAATGACTTCCTCTACGATCTTTCAAAAGACGTGGAGGGTCGCAGATTTTCGTATTTTACACGATAAAACTACGTCCTACTTTCTTTAATTTTTTTCTTTTTGCTCCCCATTGCCCGGCCTGCAGGGCGATGTTGTGCATCACGATTCATGAGTAATTCGCTTTTTCAAGTATCCCATCATCCCTAATCAGCCAGAGGAATGACTGTATCAACTTTCGGTCAGATAAAAATGGCGACGAGCCGGGAATCGAACCCGGGACTTCTGGATCGATCGCAGACCACTACCCACTCGTTCGCCTTCCGCAACTGTACACCATTTCCACCCAGCCCTAAACTGTGTTCTATGCAGGAGTCCCAGGTTCGATTACCGAGTCGTCGCCATTTCCATATAACCGTAAGTTATCATATATCTTCCCCACGTGTGGGATACACGGAAGAAATACACGCATTTGAATGATTGGTGTCAGCAAGTGCACGGAATGCAACCCTCTCGCGGACAGACCAATGCTCGTAGTGACGCGAACCCCTTGAACGGGAAGAAAGGTGGGGGTAATTAGTGATAATAACAAACTCTTGCGGAGCCGGAGAAATACCTCTTATTTGGCATTATTCGGAGTCGTGCTTCTAATCACTTTTGAAATCACGCCCAATGGAGTTGCGTGGAACAAGAGCACCCTTCTGTTCCGAGTCCTAATCCCCATGGCCGGATTGTCGTGCTTTCCCTTCACAAGTCATTGAAACACCATCGAGCTCATTCATCATGAATCGCTGTAGCCAGTTAAGAGAGTCAAAACAAAATATTCCAGTGTTTCTCTGTTTAAGGCACGCAAGCTTTGGTGGTGAAATCGGTTCAAAATATTTAGAACGAATTGTAACTCAATGAGTAATTGATTCAATAAATTGTTTTTTTTTAATTGTACAGTGTTGAAAAATAGGTTGAATTTTTATCTATTCGATGGAATAATTGAACCAATTAAAATAATTTTGAGAATCACTTTCTACACATATTTTACAATACTATTATTGCTACCTCCTGTAACTTTTTTCACAACTTGAATTTGACTTCACAATTTTCGATATTTCATTTTTAAACCGGGGATACGAAATGAAAATATTTGTTGCGTTCTTCATCAAAGAAGAGGGGAAAATATTAAAATCTTGAAACTTCGATGGGATGTTGCATAAGTATTGTAGAGACCTACAAAAAAGTATTTTTCGAAATTCCAATTTAAATGGGGTGATTGACAGTGAAATATGTTTTTCAAAATTGTTCTTTTATCTCACGAACTAATTAAGATATTTCAGTTTTTGTACATAAACATTCTATTTTGTCGAGGTTCAATTAAACAACTTTCGTTGATATGAACGTTCAATTGAAGGTTAGGGCGGTATTACACGATTATACTTATATGTCATATCTCTATTAACAAAGAACTTAGATGAAACATGTCCGTGTTACGCACGATCTTTGATAAAGGGTTCAGCTGTGATCATATACCTATGACATACGTTGAGAGAACCTATGTCATATCTTTGATGATAGTCATATGGCATAGAAACATGACCGGCCTTAGCACCAGTCAGCACCAGTAACAATAC
Source organism: Laupala kohalensis (assembly GCA_002313205.1). Lineage (NCBI taxonomy): Eukaryota > Metazoa > Arthropoda > Insecta > Orthoptera > Trigonidiidae > Laupala > Laupala kohalensis. The sequence goes on along the minus strand of NNCF01127715.1, from coordinate 119,923 downwards.
CATAGCGACGAATTACTTTGACTTGGTAAAACTGTTATAAAAATAAGTTCAACTCAAAAAATTCTTTGTTTCAGAAAGACTGAAAATAACGTATGTGATAGCATATTTTGGTCAGCAGCTCACGATTTGACACCGAGTCAAACCGAGGGGGAGGAACAATTGAGAGAGGGGGGCTTCGTCCAAGGTTTGGGGGGGGGCACCCCTGACTAAAATGTACGACAGATTTTACAAAACTCACATTAAAAATGAAGAGACTAACTGACGACTGATAATATTGAACTGGGGTGTGAGACGATTGTACATACTTAATCATCTTTAGAAACAATTCGTTTCCTATTATCATTGTAAATAGAACTGCACAAAATTAAAAAGTCTTTTATACGCAAATTTACGATTAGGTCTACATTTTAATGACATTTCTAGAGTAATTATTTTAAAAGTTTAATTGATTTCATTGAATTCAGGTAGTACGTTTAAACTCCAAGTAGAATGGATCATAAAAGAATTTCGTCCTCATCTTGTGGCAACGTTTTGTCCCTACGGTAGTGTCGTGATATGGGGTTTTAGTGCCCAAGGAAATTGAAAATAACGTAGCAAGCTGCTAACCATGGCCCAACAGCTGTTACAAATAACCGTATTGCCTTTGTTTTCCCTTGAAATTTTCAAACAAACAGAACTTCGAATACACTCTGCACAGTACACACTTTGGATGGTAAGAAGAATGAAATTGTACTAGAATGTTACAAAAACAAAAGCGATGTCGGATGGTGCACAAAAATAAAAAAAATATTTTAAATAACTTAGGACTTGGGGACTTCTGGCACAATGGATTAGATGAATACAATTACGCAAATATTTTAGAAAGCATCAAATTAGAACTTAGGGAACTAGATAAGATGGAATCAGTACTCGACAGATTAGAGAAGCGTTCTCTTATAGTTCAAACAGTGGTCACTAGGGAATATGGACGAAAACCATATATTGATTGGTTAAATAAATCAGAGCAGGGTGTGCATGGTTTAGATTGGAGGGTTGGAAAATCCGAAAGCAACGGGGTGACTTAAATAACACTTGTCCACTCTGAGCAGAAGAAGAGGAATGGATTCACATTTTATTGTTTTGCACCTTAACCGAGCAGAGTCGATGCGAATGGCTTTCTGAAGGGGACTCAGCGAACGAACAAGAAATATTGATCTGGCAATAGAAATTATGAGGGATAACAGATCAACGGTAGTGCAACTCCTGAGCAGATTCTTTAGTATTGTCAGGGGGGAAAGAGAAACAAAGATTTTGGAAATTTTACAAGAATGTGATTCTGCCACCCCTTCTTAAATGTGTTTCAGGTTACTTGGACGCGCAAAAAGGAAGGAGGAAGAATGAAGTATAAGACAAGAAGATGACTTACAGATTTGTTAACTTATTGACTAATTATTGTTATTACTTATTATTGTCAAAAGGATACTGTTAAATTAATTTTATTACTATCACCTTAACATAAAGCCCCACAAAAAACCTTAACATACTTACTTGTAATATATGTATTGTACTTGCTTATCCTGACCGTTGGTTTTCCATGGTTCCAAACGGTGCTCAACGAATATTCTAGTTGCATTTTTTTTCTCGTAAAACTTAAATACCTAGCAACAAGCAACTGGAACATTCGTTGAGAGTGAATATCAGGGCACAGTATGTATAGCCCACGGCATCCTCGGGTTCAAACAGGCGCATGGACCCTCAGCCCCGCCAATATTCTTTGCAATTGTCTGTACGTGTATGAATATAAAAACAATGTCTATAAAGTCCTTTTGAATTGAATTGAACATACTTAGAATGATGCCTGTTTGGCCGACAGAATCATACATGAGTAATTAGCATTGAGTCGTTCATGTTATTAGCCTTTTTAACTGCTTTTTGGCAATAAACTATTTATAAGTAACCAGGTGCGTAGCCAGGTTTTAAGTGGGGCAATTTCTTAACCTTTTGCTATAATACTTTCCTTAATGGAAAGGGGAAGTAAATTTCACGTTTCTTACAATGAATGAGTGATTTAAAATTTCAATAGTTGTACCATTATCAGAGGAAAAAAATACAATAAAGATATTTTTAAAATTTCACTCTTCAGTAGAATTATTATTTTTATTAGTGAAAATAAAGCAGAAAAATCATCTCATCTCTGCAATAAGGGCGTTGAAATGTAGCATTCAATGCCAATTTCTCAGGCAAGCTAAAATTATGTTTATTTTTATTTTGACATATTAATGATATTTGTAATAGATAAATATAATAATTAGAATAATAATAATTAACAAACTGATAAATTGAATTTACCTGTGTTTTGTTGAAAACAATTTTTTTTAATTTTTAGTTTGCAAAATTTGTAGAATGATGTTCACAGTGTCATCTTCCGATTTGTCTGAACCGTTGCTACTTTCACTGCAAGTATCCTCAATATCGCCCGTGTCTACGTTGTCCAATTCCTCATCACTGTCATTCAAATGCCTCTATCGTCCACTCGGCAAACTCACTAGATCCAACAAACATTTTATTCCGTAAATGCCTTGACTCTGCCATGGTCATGTACTTCCACAACACACTACAACCGTTTTGCTCAAACATCAATATAAAATAAAATATCGGCAGAGAACGATCGATATTTAACAATGAACTTCTGGAAGATTCGGAGGACTAGTAGAAATAAAGACATGAATGATATCTAGTAACAATAAGTCGAAATCCGTCCACAAAGCACAGGATGGGCACTGCCCGTCTTTCGTCAGGAAATCCCACAAATGTAGAGGACGGGCAGTGCCCGTCTTTTGTTGCAAAATTTATGTTAGATTCGCACATGAACTTATTGACCAGATGTGTGATTTGCATCTGAAATTTTTTAACGAAATAATTTTTTTCTTTCAATTTTAGTTTCTGAATATTCAGGGTGGGAGGGCAAGTAACTATGGTGACGTAACAACGGAATCTGAGGTTCGGACCCATTCAAGCGACAATGACTATTTTCGAAATAAATCCAAGTTTATTCATCCAATAATGGCGTATCATACGTAATAATGCGGAGTTACGATACGTTAAGTTAACGTGGGTTTCTTTTCGTTTCCAGCCACCAAACATCATGATTGCATTCCATTTCTCCATGTCGTATTGTAATTTAATATAGAAATATGTCGCGAAAAGATAATATTTAAATTGGTGATGTTCTGTTGTTGAATTTTCGTCACATCAGCTTTACGACACTTCTTCTCTCGAATAAAGAAAGAAGATAACTTGAGTCCAACTTAAATATTATATAAATGTTCAACGTTAGCTTTTACTTTCTATTAATAGTTCCATTTATTAAACATTTTAAATATAAATTACTTTAATGAATATAAAAAGAAATCTGATATTTGTAATTTATTGCGAAAGTGCTGAGCTTTATGCAAAGTTAACTGCAGTGAAGCCTTTATTCAAAAGCATTAAATAAGTTCAAACAAGAGAAATGTATATAACCAAGAATCATATTTTCGTAGATGACAAAGAAATGCAGTCAATTTCGTACAATTCATAGAGCAATCATGAGTAACAAATGAACACACAAGAAAAAAACGTTACACAACAATAATTCCAAATGTAAATATTGTATTACTTTTAACTAATAAGTGAATACATAACAATGACAGAATCCACAAAATATTTGTATAAAAACAATATAGATAAAATCGCTCTCTGATACGCAACGCCACCTGCAGGGGTCGCGTACGAAGACTAGTGGCGCTGCACGCGGAGACAAGAAGAAATGATGAAGAAAGGCAAAAACAGTATTTGTCAAGAAAAGTGCTTTTTTCATCAATGCTTCGTCAAAAATCAAAGAAATTAAAATTTCAAACATAGAAGAAAGTAATTAAATCAGGAATTCGTGTTATTTCTATTGGTATTCACTTTAATCGACAAACAAATACAAAAGGAAAGTTTCTTACTGTTAGCTGTGTGCGACGTGTCGAAGAAATCGAAGATGGAAATCAGTCAAATCTATCACATTTCAACTATAACGGAACAAACATCGATATCGGTAACGATACACGTTGTATAACAAAACCGAAATTAGTGGTGTAGAATCGTTGCATACTTTCTCATATACGTTTCTCCGTCTGCATCATAGAGTGAGAAAATATCTATAGGGAAAGAGTCATTTTAGTCGCCTTCCAGTGGTCTATTTATGATCAAAGTTGCTAGATGAACCTATTAATGTCATTTTTTTAAATTTGATAGTAAAGTAAATATTAAGAATATTATTTCAAAACATATGGCAACATATCAGTTTTATAAATATGGTAAGAGTGGAATGTAAATGTAATTTCGTTGTAGACAGAAATTGATGTACTTTCGCATCTGCAGTGCAAAGACGGACGGACAGACGGACGGACGTCCAGCCAAAAACAACTTTTTCAGAATCAGGGGTCTCCAAAACGGATGTTTCCGCTACAATCTCGTTTTCGAATTTTTTCACGATTACAAAACTTTCTCATATACTACGTATATGAGAAAGTAAAACTATTGTTCAATATAGTCAATTATTTTATGGAAAATTTTGTGTCTGCGAAATTATTCTTAACTAAATAATTCGCATCAGTGTAGTTCTAAACTATCGTAAAATGACTTTTTTTAAAATTTGATCTTAATCTCCCTAATTTTTTCCATAATATGCTTTATGTTTTTAGATAAAAGCTATTTTAACAGCAGTTGTTTGCATTTCCTGCGTCCATGATGCAAGGAAATGTAAACAAATGTGAGCATTGATCTAATTAAAAAACATTGACCAAAGAATAAAATACTAACGAAGAAAGGAGCCGGGTGGACCATCTGTCACACAACTTGGGATTCAACCGTGAAGAAAATTTCCGAATCATTAAACATCAAATGTCAATGAAATCTTGAAGATTATTTTGTTCAACAAATAAAAACAAATATCGTCATGAGTTGTATAACTTTTTCTTGAATTATTGTAGAATTCTACAATGCAATAATCGTGGGGACATTTCATGCTTCTTGACGAACTAATGCTAACTCCACGAAAGTACTTCATAAACCAATACCATCTTCCTAAAAAAAATTATTTAATTAGTAATATATTATCATCTACGACTTGTTATCTATGATATAATAACTTTCCTATTATCAAAAAACACGCACTGATTTTTCTGGACACTCTGTAATAAATGTGAAAAAAAACACTCCGTTAATATAGTATGGGACGTGCATGGAGGCTCTTTAATACAAATTTAAATCATGACAATTTTAAAACAAAATTGAAATCTTGAATAAAAAACCATAACCTGCAGCCAACTCACTACATAATTCTCATACACAATTACAGGTCATGCCATACTCGGTACATAATTGCAAAAGAAGCCCATTACAAAAATATTAAGATACTGTCGGTCTATTTCCGAAGAGAATAATAGGAAATGCTGTAAACCTGCTCCACATAAACCAGAACAAATGCATATGGCAACAACTCTCTTCAAATGATCACAACGAATCCATAAATCCCGAATTCATCTCCGAATAGCTGAAGAATTCCATTTCCTTTTCTAGTTACAGGAATAGATAGGAAAAGATATTTACATCCATAACGGATTGCCTGCGTTTTCGTAACAATGAGGATATTTGAGTGCAAGATAAGCGAAAGAGGTACACATGATAACATTTTTCTAAAAATTACATGAAATCCATTGTGAAATTAAGAAGACAAGAAACAGCGAGGAGTATGAAAAATCATTTTTGTATTGTAGTATTTGTAAATGGGAAATGTAGCGTGCTATTGAAACTTATCTGCATGGAGCGATAGGAGGGGGTGGGTGGTAGGCTATTGTTAGTAGGTGGGCTGGGTTTACCAAGTAGATCCACTAGTTGACCAAGGTGGGGTTAGTAGTAGTTAGTAATAGATTGATACTAGGAGCAGTAAGAAGCGGATAGAAGAATGAGGGTTCGCTTTTCAGTATAGTCACAGCTCTATGAACTGGGACTATATGTGAAGAGCTACAAATTTTCTGGCCCCATCGGGAATCGAACCCGGGATGACTTTGTGATGAGCGACATCACTACCACCTGAGCCACGGGTGGGTGAAAAATCATTTACATGTGCATGAAAGAAAACATATTTTCCAAACTCATTCACCGCATTTCATGAATTTGCAGTTATTCTTTCTTGTTCTCGAAACCCTGTTACGATGCGAAGTCCTTCAAATCTCGCGTATCCTTCTGGACCGAACGTGATCACTGAGAGTTTAATCTGTGTTTGGTATCTGAAGGTCACGTGTTGGAATGCGGGCTGGGGTTGTTATTCGCTGCCTTCTTCTTTTGCGGTTCCGCACATTGTTTCACTGCGAATATCGGGGTAATATGCAAATAAACGGAACACGGATCTGTCGCGTGTTCCTTCCCCTTCGCTTATCACTGCACACAATGGACTAAGAAAACACGCGTCAATGATGTTTGGTACACTTTTACTAGGAATCACATAACTCGGCATCGAAGAAATGTAACGTGAACATGAATGGAAAGACACGGCCTTTATTTGTTTATTGTAAGATAGTCACTGTGAATCACTTAATTGTTCTCCACATGCGTAATTGTGACCATACATGGTTGATAACAGCTTTTATTCTGGTAAATCATTTATTTTCAGAAAAAACTCCTTCCAGTCACTATGTGTCTCAATTATAAACAATCATTATAAAGGCAAAATTACTGGAGATACAACTCTTCTCTAATTACATTTGATTATTACATTCTTTGCCAATTCGAGGTTTGGCTGACCACTTCTTTAGGGCTTGGATTGTATGTAGTAATTAAAAACCAATGATATCTATTTCAGTTACATATCCGTTAAAATTTAAAATTGTGGAAGGTTACACTGCAACCTTCTCTGTCAAGCAGTTCATTTAAGACTATCTTNCTGCAACCTTCTCTGTCAAGCAGTTCATTTAAGACTATCTCCCAAAATTATTTATTTAATTATTTACTTCCAGTTTAATTGGTTTGAGGTCGGTACACACTGTAGTCAACACCATCATTCTTCATCGATCCATAAGGAGAATCATGATTATTTTGTGTTCCTCGCGTTTACGTTGGAAGTGATTCCGGATGTTTGAGAAAATGAAATGTATCGCCAACCTCAACATCGCTTTTCATACACAAGTGCGCCAATGTGCTCAGATCGTATGATCGTTTGTGGGACAAATGAGCTGTTGCTTCCTGATGAATTGTTTAATATTGAACTTGTATTTTGTATTTGTTAATGGCACTTCGTCACATTAAGTATAAAATGGATTTTGATCAAATTATTTTGTTTAACGAACTGGTAATAAATACAACAATTTCATTGTTTTTCTACATGATATACTGAACATGTTTATTCTGGTAGAGTTCATAAGCAAGAGAGAACTTGGATGAGGACAGGGGTCGTAGAGTAGAGCTACTTTCCAACACGTCGCTAGTAACTGCTCTACCGGCTACTATCCACTCTACTCGCTACTCTACTGTACTGAGTGTTTACTCGAGTATAGTAACTCTACTCGCATAAAGGAGGCCGAAGTCCTATACCTGTTGCCTATCAGCAACTATAGATAAATAACGCTAAATGTTTTATTTAAATATGTTCCACTGTTAAATTATGTACTTTTACTACAATTTGTAGACAAACAACTGTAATTTAACTCGCAACAAAATTTAATATTATGGATAAACTTTCGCTAAAATACGTTTTTATTTTTCTTCTTGTCACATAAGTCGTTTCATTCTTAAAATGATACTAGGATGCTGCACTCTTTATGTAACCATCTGACGAAGGCAAAAATCCTTGCAAAACGTTGTAAAATAGAATTGTTTGTTTACCAGACGTTGTGAAATTTTATAATTTAATAATCACTCTACATTTGTTTAACTGTGTACATAAATTTCCCTCACTATTATGCCGACTAATAGAAACGAAATAGAAATGTTTGTTTACCAGACGTTGTGAAATTTTATAATTTAATAATCACTCTACATTTGTTTAACTGTGTACATAAATTTCCCTCACTATTATGCCGACTAATAGAAACGAAATCATGATGATTGCCTTGCAAATATATGGTCATTTTCCTATATGTTAAGCAAGTGACCAATTTTTCGCATTTTTGTATTAATTATGATTATAATCTGCAAAATTACAAATACTCTTAAATACAATAAGTTTTAGTTTTTAAAGATAATTATGTCTCCTACGATCAACACTTTATGGCACGTTCTTCAAAACCTTCTAGACCTTCGCCGTGGTAAACTTTTTGCATAAACATAACAATAATTTTGTTGAAAATAAATGAAACAAAAATTAAAGTATTACTAATTAAAAAATTAAAATGAACACTCTTTCTGTCACTTAAACTCACTTGAAAGTTAATGCATTTCATAACAGGGAAAATAATAAATTTAGTAAGTTCATATTTCAGTTCATCATATCGCGTGTACTTGTCTCGTCAAATTCGTAAGTTTGACCCTAAGACCTGAAAATAGGTACGTGAAGATTAACAACTGGAATTTCTGTTGAATATGCTGGGGCCCTTCCACAAATCCTGAATTCCCTAGATTCAATTTCTCTTTCCAACTAACCTTAATCAAGACACATCATATTAATTAAAAAGAAGAAAAATTCTACGTTTTTTACTTCTTTAGAAGTCATAAGAAGGACTTAATAGAAGTCCCAAAAACGTTTTATTCAAAATCAATTTGTTTGACCACGTTAGCCATAAATCTCCTCACATTTCCGTAACACTAAGAAATAATTCAAAATTGAAAACATTTTTCAACATGCTTTCTTTCAATCAGTAAATTTGACATTTTTAATGAATAATTTGGAAATTCTAACACTTTGCCAAGAAGGATTAACACGAGTTCTTCTCTAAAAAATGATGAAAAATGTTACAAGAATATCTTGAATCATTACTTAAGACAAAAAGAATCGCTTCACTAAAAACTAAAATCCTTTATAGACGCTATACAATAAATAGAAAATTATTCTGGCATTGATGTTTATTTCAAATGTTGTGTATGATTTTTTCCTCTTGCATGTGGTGGTACCCGGATACTACAATACTCAACTTGGAATAATGTTAACAGAACAAGTTACCAGAGCAATTAAAGTGATTATTACGTGAATGGTTGTTATTAAGGATGTTATCTTCATGTTAAGTCTACCACAGACTTTTTCAATTAAATTTTGATCGTTATACTGCGTAACTTGACAAAAGGCGAAACCTAACTCGCCAATCGTTAGAAAGTCCTTTGTCCCTGTTCTGCTGCTGACTTCGAAATGCTACACCACATACCGTAACAAAGACGAACCGAAGTTATTAAGACAGGATGTGCTTTTGAAAGGATTCATGCTTGACGTGGATGGTCTCAAAAGGCTGGAGCGGTGGGAAGTGAAAGATTCGCGTCGTTCTGGCTCCTAAGAGGACACGCCGTGCTCAGCGTGCCCCCCCCCACCCCAAGACGATACACGCGACTATCAGAGCCTGAAATTAGGAAGCAACTCGCGGAATACTCACAATACTCGCCGACCGCGTTTCCACTCCACTTTGTCGCTCAAGTATGGATTCAATCCCCATAATGCAATGCCGCAACAAATCAAACATATTTACAGAGTAAATCTCTTCGGAAACACGAACGGGGGATCCCCATGGCGCAGCGTTCTTTAAATTGGCTGAGGAAGAGGATTAACCTTCTAGTACAGCTTCTAGTTCATTTTCAATACACTTTTGATTGATCGGGCTGGTTCAGGAGGGGGTTCGGCAAAGTGTTGCTCGACCAATAAAACTAATGAGTCATATTTATTTATTTGTAGCGCGGTATTTTGATTCTCATCAACAAATTTATATTATTTCAAGCTGGAAAAATTAAATAGTATATTTCGTTATTTAAAAAAATATTTATAATATATAAAAGAATGTTTTCATATTGTAATGAACGACGGGGCAACTCCGAACAAAACTTATTTTCTCTCACCGGACATACCAAGTCAAAAATTAATTCTGACACAAAGTTGTAGCCCGCACCGTTTCATGAAAAATTTAATGTAAAATGTTCAGTTACAAATTTAATGTAATGTTAAATTTAATGTAACAATTTAATTTATTGTTTTCGCGAACCGCCAGTTGAATACTTTTATTTGGAAATATTTTTCTGGCGGTCTTTGTTTTAGTCGATAGTTACAACTCGAATATTCTATTTTCAATCTCAACACGAAGTTTTCCCTTTTCAAGATCTGGGATGCGATTCGACTAGGACAAGGACGACTAGAGCGATAAGAGATCATTCTTGCCAATTCTTATGAGGTTTATATCCATTGTAATGAATAGACATGAAACAGGCAGATCATCAAGAAACAAGAAGTGAAAACATCACGAATTACTTGCAAATTGTTTCAAATTGTTTTAGATCAAGATGACAAGAAAGGTCTATAATTAATAATGAAATTAGTTTGTATTAAAATATAACAATAAAACACTAGTTTGTTTATTTACTTTACTTACCTAGCCATAGCTATCGGCGATGAGTTCAAAGACCTAATTCAAATCTTGTGAATCCCTCTCAGGCGTCCACATGACAGGTATGTTGACCTCTGTTCAATGCGGGGAAGGTGGGAATCTACAAGAAATAGGGCCTTTGATCTGCCCCAAATGAAGGCAGATGGATATGTTTTAATTACCAAATCAATACAAATTGAAAACTTGTCTCTGGAAAGATTGAGAACTCATTTCTTTACAGGATTGATTTTCGCCTGAAAGGAAGGACCCCAGAAGAATAAACTATTGTTTGTAGTTAATAAATAACAGAAAGAGAAGGAAGTTTAGATCTGTTCGTGTGATATCAAAAACTGCAAATATAAGTGATAGGATTTTACTTTTATTAGGAGAAAATATTCGAAACATGTAAAACTATTCTGTTTAATATGTGTGTTTGGGTAATTAAATTACTGCAACTGAGGAAAGCTATGTAATATAAAAAACAGTACATTACTGAAATATCCACTAATTAATTTACTCATAAAGTATCTTCGCGTCTTATTTTACGCAAAAGCGACATGTGAAGTTGAAATATTTTCGTACATTCATTTGCGACATAGAGAGGAAGAGAGAGGGATGGGGTCCCAAATTAAAAATCCAGGATTTTTAAATCCTCTCGGCAGTCGAGCAAAGAACTGGCTGAAAAATATATTAATAATTGCCAACATTGTTTCTCAGCTTTCCTGATGATGCTCAATGTTCAGGTGAAAACGCTGTATCATGATAACAATACTGTGGTAATCAAGTGTTAACGTTCTTGCTCATTACCAAGTCACCCCCAGCGGGGTCAGAAAAAATGTGTAGCTTTTCACATTAATGTCCAAGTTCATATAGCTGTGAGTGTACTGAAAAGCGAACTCTCGTTTTTCGATCTACCTCCTACTGTTCCTAGTATCAATAACTATAACTATTACTAACTACTTCTACTAACCCCTCCATGTGGACCAAGTTGTTGGTAAACGCAGCTAAGCGGCGCACTTAATAACAGGAGCGCTACCTCCCTCCTCCTACCTCCTATCGCATCACATAGATAAGCTTCAATAGCACTTAGCTACATTTCCCATTTACAAATACTACAATAAAAAATGCTTCTTACATTGGATACAGTGTGCAATTAATGCATATATTTTCAGACGCAGATCGTCATCACAGGGTCACATGCTCTCATAAAATATTCACTTTATTGACAATGTGATCATTTGTACATTGAAGCTCTCTGAATTTTTCCTTCTGCCAGCGCTTGCTTCTCACGAATTACTCAACGCATGAGTTAGATCCAAATTGCGTCCACGCAAGCAAATCTCCATAATGTCACAATCGTCACATTTAAGTGAGCTTTTGTTATTCTGGAGAATACATTTTTATGTTCAAGGAATAAGCTCAAATATTGCCCAAAATCGGCCTTAAAGGAAATGAATATGGTATGCGTGCTGTTTGCTCAGGAGCTCTCAGTATTGAAGGTACTCGAAGATTAAAATGAATTTTCCCGAAATGTATCCCCACTCCTTGATACACGTATTCATATATATAAAAGGAAAATAGAAAACCATTCTAACGAATCAATACCTGAATGCACACTACGAAACTATATATGTAGTAATTAAGAATTCCGGTGACATGTCACACCAATAAAACAAATATGGGTGTTTCAACTGTAAATAACATTACCTTTCTATAGCAGTTTAAAAAATAGCACCCAAGATTCCAAAAAACAATAAAAAATAGAGAATTTACTGACAATTACCGTGAACGACACATTGTACACGGAAAAGTTATACTTAAACAATATTTTGTGCGCAAATTATGTGTTATTCCAACGTCCTGATTTATTCACAAGTTTGTCCCGAGATTTGAAGATGGTTCGATGAAAATTCAAAAAGAAAAACTGGTCACGATTCAATCTAAACACTCGTAACTTCTTCGAGTGGAAAACCAACAGAAGTCACTCTCAAGAACGAGTTGTCCATTTCACTGATAAACAATTATAATGTAATAGTTTCACTCTAATCGATTGGACTGTGTCATTCAACCCTTTCGAGTTTAAATTATTACTCGCATTTCGGAGTGCCAGAATGGATCACTCGCTAATCGATGCGTTGTTCTGTATAATTTATTAATCTGCAGGTGAGCAATGCTTGGTGGCAGATAGAAAAGAAGACATAATAAGAGTATACATAATGCAATAATAAGAGGTTAAATCATTGCCCAAATATCTAAAAAAAAACACACACGGTATATCTATATGGTTAGAAAATTAGTACACAAGGTAACAACGAGAAAGACATAGAAATCTCCTAAATTGCGGTGAACCTCACCGCCAGGTAACAGATTAATTATGTTATGCTGAATGAAAATGGGAGACGGGACCGAGATTCGAACTCGGGACCCTAAGCTTAGCGCGCTCATGCGCTTTCCAAATGCGCAACCCCGTTCAAAATTTCTTTTATTTTCTTCGAGTTAAAATGGATTAGAACATCCTTTCCGTTAAGATGAACCAAGATCCTATTTCTTGTTTGATTTTTTTAAATTGGCGTTTTAGGGTTCGCCAACATCTTGCTTGAGATCTTGCCACGCTATCGAAAACACTCCATTTGAGTTTTCCTCACAGTCCATGTGATTTTCTGTCCCAAACATTCCAGCTCATGGGAATCTTTGAGAAATTTGTAGCGTATTTCAATTCTACGCACTAAAGAGATAAAAGTAATTTCAACTTATAATTTTATCCACAATCGTGGCGCAGATGCTTAATAAATTCGGAGATGGTACGATATTCATGAAATCGTTTTTGTTTTTTTCTGAAAACATGTCTGGAGACAACAGATTGTCTGGGAGAAAGAATGGGTTTGCACTTGAAGCGAATGTTCATGTTTCAGTATGAGCACGAGTTGAAATTCACTAGTATTGAGTGAAATTTCACTCGAAGCAATTATTACTTTATATTGAACACATTTTACTTATTCTAATATCGCGAATCACTGAGATGTATATTTGTTTTCTTTTTTATTCTAATTGTTATAAAACACAACAAAACGAATAATAATGATGAAGAACACGATTTAATTTGTATCTACCAGTTAATAATATAGTACAAACAATATTTCGGAACTCGTTTGATTTGTTTGGAATGCACCAGAACATGTACAAACATGGCGGCCGAGCACAACGGTTACGTGATTTATGCCTCATCTCACCTCAAAGGAAAAAGTGAAATATCTTTCCAAGATGTCCGGAGACATATAGTGAAAAGTGATGTAAAGACACCATGGAAAATTTATTACAAATAAAAAAACTTCCATCACTTTCGTGATTTAAAAGTTTCTTTAAAAAATAACTCTTTTCTTCATAAGAAGCAATGTATTACGTCAACATTTATACTTGTATTTCATTTAAATAACTGGTTAGGTATGTTTTTCAAGTCGATATCACAATAAGTAAATGTTAGTCTGTTTATTCATGCTGATGTCAGATATTTTTGTGATTTAATTGCTACCGACGCTTGCGCTATCTTAATAAGGCAATTAACAGAGGCTTCATGTGACACCCGAGACAATCTTCGTGGAGCCAATGGAAAATGAGCCTGCATTCATTTCAGTGGTTCACTCATCTAAGGAGTGAAGAGGAAACTTATACTCAGCGCAGCGACGACGTGAGAGTCTGAATGAGAAATACGAGGAAGCCAATAACAGTTTTCCCTTTCGCCTTTTCAGAAACCCTTCACGTCTGCTTTCCGGACATAAAGAAATATACAAATTGGTCTTTAATTAGAACACAATTTTAGAGGTTATTATAGGCTTATGTCCGTAACTTCGTGGTTAGTATTCGAGTTTATTTTCATAATGCATGTACAAGAATACAATAACGAACACACAATATTAAAAAATTGAAACCAGTGGGATGAGAATAGGGAATGATTCTTTGACAGAACCTAAACTTAAAAAGGACAAAAACTTCGAGGTCGCAGTTATTCATTTCCCTGCAACGAGACCTGCTCTTCTATTAGAGAAAAAATTCAGTTAGAGATATGTTTAAAAAAGGTGAAGTGTTAGATCAGGGAGACGTTTTAAGGTGGCAAAGAGATATTCATTATTAGTAAAAGTCACCATAATTTTCTTCGAGAAATTCAACTTAGGGAAAAGAAACACGAACGGAACTGCACTGTATTCATTAGTTTATTTTGAATTAGTCGCAGTAAATTACTTGATTGTCCTCAACGTGGTCATACGCAGTTTGTAACAGCTCTCTGGACCGTAAATTATTTATATATATCTTGATTTATTGTCAATCTTACTGGCTTGGTGTTGGTATAGAACCTGTACTCAATATAGCTTTTACTTCGCCATCGTCCATAAGAGGAATGAGAAGAGTACCTCGTGTTCTGTTGGCAGGACATTCGAACTTGAATCCATTTGCGAACCTCGGACAACAATCAATTAACTTGCTCTTGTGGCGCTGTTCTGTTCTTTCTGCATGGAGAGTGTGCAACGAATACTTTGTGTCTTTGTTTGTTGTGTTATTAACTTGTATTTCTTTATAGCAAATAGTCGCTTTTCTGACTACCATTAATATTTATTTGGATATTACTTAAATTCTTTGTGACCACGCTTTTCCTGAAATTTTACTATTACGCTTTCCTCGCAATTTTCGCGAGTGAGTTTCAAGGATTTGTTTCGTAGAGGTTGGCAATTTGTTTAAGGCAGCCATATTGAATAACTTGAGGTAAACTATCGTGACTTTCAGTATAGTCTTCCCCACAGTGTGTATACTCTTTTTGGGGTAGGTTAGTACACTACACTACCGCAGTCATCCATTTTCTACAGAACGAAAATTAACCTGTTTTTTTGTTCACAATATCTCGAGGAATGGATTCAAGTGACGATATATTTCATGTTTCGTGATATCGAGACAAATTTCATTCCCTCGGCAATTCTTCAAAATGACACGTGAAAACATCGTTCATTGTGTTTATGAAGACATTTTTCTCGTAGTGTAGTCGGCCCTACACTTATACTCATCTACTAACTCTTATACTCTACTAACCACTACTACTAAGTTGTTGGTAAACCCAGCTAAGCGGTCCACCTACTAACAATAGCCTTCCACCCACCTCCTACCTCCCATCCTTGCATGTAGATAAGCTCCATTAGCACGCTACATTTCCCATTTACAAATACAACAATAAAGAGGTGTTAAATTTATTGTCCAGCATTTTGCAAAATTTTTGCCAGAATAAAAAAAAAATCTCGTCTTCATTTAGGTTATCACTCATTTCCGGAAACACGCACTTTCAAACAAGAATTATATTTCCTGTAAGACACAGCAACTACTCAATCTTTCCTACAATCCATCCACATACGTATTCCCTAAATGTGGTGGAGAATTTCTGAATTTTTGTTCCTTTATTTCTCTTGTTGCGGTGGAAATTACGTATTTCAACTTTTGTTTCTCTTAAAAGCTCCACCACAGAAGATGAGATCCAGTTTGATATCATCTGAAGCTTATTTGAAAACGTTGAACACGCATTTTCCATAGTTTAGATGTAATGTGTTTCTCACGATTTGCTGAATTTGTTCTTTTATCGAATATAGCACAATGTATAAGCAAAGTTTTTCAGAAAAAAATTCCGTTTCTCCCGTAGAATGACAATGTGTAAAAAGTGGGGGAACCTATTTAAGATTTCAATATAACCCCCTCCCCCTCCTCGAAAGAGGAACAGGTCGTCCAGCTTTAGCACGAGTGGATGAGGCCCTTTAATACATTGACTTTTTATTTGCTTTTTTCTAAGATATTTAGTATGTTTAACATGTTTTTATGTTTCTGCTTAAATGTACCACTGAGTATCAAGTAAATTTGATTTGATGACACGTAAATTTTGATCATCTTTCTAGTAAGTTTGCTGAAATTTCGGTAATATAGCATACAATAAATTGAAATTGAATTGAACTCCTTACACTTATTTTTCCTTTTTTATTAAAAAGTTATCTCTCGTCACAGTAAGTTATATGAGGCTAAAAACCAAACAATTATTTTTCGTAAACGCACTAATAAAAATAGATAAAATGTTACATTATCGATGTTCATACAAAACAATTCATATAGATGTGATCTGATTGTGGGATGAAATGAATGAATAAACATAAATTGGATTCTTTAGGTAACGCGTTTTCCATGTGGCAAGAGTCATCTCATTTCTTCCAAAGGAAAGATTATTCGGGATGTAATACATGCCCTTCGTTCGGATAATACTGAGACAATTTCATACTGAAATTCTTCTATCCCGTTCACCAATAAATTGAATTTTACCTACTGGAATATATATTTATTGGTATTAATGAGGTTTTCTGTTCCTATTCATCTTCCTTTCTAGAACACCGTTTAAATTAACCCGGTGGAGCTATTCTTTGAATATCGCCGCATTGTTCGCAGTCCTTTGTTCTCGTCCTTTAAGAAAGATCTCTGTTCTGCGGAGGGCGCCAGCCCCTCTTCGTCTGGTTGTCCCCTCTCAGCAAATCCTCTTTCATTTTCCATTTCCTTTCTTTATTTCAGCATTGTGGATGTGGTAATAGTTCATTAATTTCCTATTACCTTCTAGTGTATGCATTTATTGGACATTGTCAATCCCAATAATAATAATAATAATAATAACAGGCATGGAAGTCTAAGTCTCTCCATGGTAGATTTCCCTATTCTCGCGAGAAAGCAGATAAGGACGCATCGACGCGTTGGCTACGAGGTGGGTTTCTATTTGGCGGGACTGAGGGTTTCATCCAGGATCCGGTTATAGCAACAAATAATTACAAAAAGTTCATAGAAAAACTCTGTGATGAGTGTCGAATGTGTCATCAATCTTCAGAAACAATTGACCATTTAATTACAGCATGCCCCAATCTTGCTAACACAGAATATCTGCATCGACACAACCTGACTGCAAATATTGTTCATCAAGAACTAGCATTGAAATTAGGTCTCCTCTCTAAAGACAAAATTTTGCCCATATTATCAATACAAAGCTCTACCCACTACGGATGATCAGCGTTACAGATTGTATTATGACATACCTATACATACGGATAAAACCATCGCATCCAATAGATCTGATATTGTTGTACACAATAAAGAAGAAAGAACGACACTACTTATTGATGTCACACATCCATCAGAGCACAATATCAATAAGGCAGAAACTGAAAAAATGTCTAAACATACTCCACTGTCGATTGAATATAAAGAGATGTACAGGTTGAAATCAGTAGATGTTATCCCGATTGTCATAACAGCAACTGGTTTCATCAACAGAAATTCGAAGAAATATTCAGAAAAGATTGGTCTAGCACCAAAGGGTATAGTTCCAAGAGTTCAAAAATCTGTGATCCTGGAAACATGTAGAATCGTTCGCACTGTGTTGAACATGAAATAGCATGGGATGAGGTTTGCCAAAGTATTGGCCCCTCATATAAGAAAAGAAACCGGATAATCCGAGAAAACAAAGAATAATAATAATAATTTGAATTTGTTCAGTTTACAAGTAGTTTTGGGTCCGGATAAGTCATTTGACTTGACTTCAGGTTCCCATACATTTTATAATACACTATTTTGCTACAAGGTATTGGCTATTTGTTTCCTTACCCGTTTAATAAATTTTGACATGTAAAAAATAAAATTACACAAAGTTAATCAAAAACACCAACAAAATATTAATAACACTAGAAGTTACACAGACTCTCATTAAGGACACATGCATAACACTCTACAAAGACAGAAAAGCACTATTTCATAATTAAGTAATTAAATAAACTTAATGATGAAAAATTTTCTTCCAGTTCATTATTTTTCCATTTTTTCTAACTTTTTTAATTTAGATGTGTCAAGTTTCTTTTATCCCTTATCAATGTTTCAATTTCCATTTTAAGTATTTTAAAATTATCATCTAGGTTCAGAATAGAGATTTCATTAAATAATTTAGGTATCACATATTTCAGTGTTATTTCAGCATAACTATTGTAGATATGTGGTATGTTATATTTCAGTCTTCTTGTACCATAGTTATGTGGAAGAGCTATTTTAAATTCATTTTAATTTAGACTTTTTGTTGTGTTAAGAAGTTGATAATACTAATTTGCAGTAAATGTTTTGCAGGCATCTAACAGATCTCCTTCATTAATATGTTGATTTCCCGAGACCAACTTCAGCACTCTCATTTGTAATTTATTGAGTTTCCCAATACAACCCTTTTTGTGATGACAGAATTGGGAAAGACTTTTGTGCAGACAACAATTATTGACGTTTGGAAATAACGATAAGTTCAATTAATGGCTTAAGACAAATGGGTTAAGTGACTGGGGTTGCAAAGGAGAGATACAAAATGAAAATTCGATTTTATCTGAAGATTTTTAACAGATATGGGGACGATAAAGGATGCATTATAAGAAGCTGGAAACCAATAGGAGAAGCGAGGAACGGAAAGAAGCGGTAGTAGAATAGTTAGAAAAAGAAATTTTTAATAGATATGTTGGGAAAGAAGTAAACCCTCGTATCAGGAACAAGGTACAGGGTACAGGGTCTGTACAGATAACTAATGAATAAATTTATAAGTTCAGTTAAATTTGTGAAGTATTGGGATGCATAAGCGAAGGATAACAATGATCGAGACAACGAGTTCCAGTTAGGTTAGGTTAGGTTAGGTTAGGTTAGGTTAGGTTAGGTTAGGTTGAAAGATATGCAGTTTTTACTTCCCCCGTTTTACAAGATCACATAGGTTAGTGTTCGATTTAAAATCATGCGTCATCTATCAGCGTTCAGCCTCCCCCACCCACCCATCCTGGTAAACCTCAGATGCCCAGATATTTGCTACAACAGTCTTGTGTGGTCCCCAATGTGATCCACACAGCCACCAGGAGAAAGATTTATCAGCAATGTGGTTTTCAAAGACTACACCATCTTGAATGTTTAAATCGGAGGAAGAGGTAGAGAATGTGGATATTCAGTGTAAATGAAACATTTCAATTCCTAAGAATTCCTTTCAGAAATGGAATGTTTTGTCACCAACCATTATATTTACCCTTTAGCAATAGAACGTTCTTTAAGGATAATTTCTGTTTTTGTTCCCAACTCAGGAAAAAGTAAACCAAAATTAAGAAAATATTATGTTAGAAATTCACCCTTATTTTTTCAGGGTAGCGAAGCAACGGAGTGCAATAATTACAAAACAGTATGAACAGGATTGAAGGAGATTTTGGATATTATCGAAGGGATACGATCAAAAACATATTTCTTTGAGGCAATAGCTCAATTTCAACAGACACTTCTCGATTGTATTTCAGCAGTGGTGAATTTCAACGCTCAATCTCATATCCATAACAGGCATATGTTTTGAATATTTAAGTGACCTCCAAGATTCAATTTTACTACAATTTTTGTTATTATTATCTTAGCGCACTGCGTTTACCTTTTTAATTCACTCGTGTTTTTCAGGGGCGGATCCAATTTGATTTTGGAAGGTGCCCAAAAAGAGAAATATCAGGGATTGCGGGTCCTTTCACCGGAAATTTTTTAAAAAAGAACTTTTTGAAACTGAATTTAAGAGATTCCTATACATAAATAACGCATTAACTTAAATTGCAGTTTTCATTAAAAAGTTAAAAATAATTCGTTTTTTGCCAAATTTTTACTTTATACTTTCCTGCTAACGAGTCTATTCACTGCTTTAGATTTACTCAATATAAAACGGTAAACAAAACCGGTTACCGAAACGGTTACCGAAAACGTTTCAGCGTTCCATCTACAACTGTAGCACGTAAGTAATTACAAAAAATCAGTGGTATTTAATGCGAGGACGAAAGTGGTGATATTGAAATATAATGTTGATGCGATATTACCAAATGCTTGAGTAGAGAAAGATAGAGTGAATTTTCGCAGCCCTACGCTCATGTTCCCATGTCGGAGTGAAAATCTATAAAAGCAAAGTTAGTCATATTTTTGTCCTGTGAAGTTGTCTCTTTGCACAGATTCTTTGCCCATCTTGTGGCTTTTAAAGGAATACTTTTTTTTTCGAAGTTAAAGTACTTTCTTTTGTTATTATTATTGCTCTCTCTTTCGGACGTGCCCTCCTTTGGATCCGCCGCTGGCGATCTTCTAATTTTGATACGATATTTTTAGGATTTCGACAGACGTGTGAGTTTATACTCGGTTCGAGATCTATGAAATATCGAATTGAAATTCCGCTACGCTTGATGAGGGGAGCGCATTCGGAAGATGTGAATGTTCCTTTTTTGTTGTCGGAGTGGAATTCCGCTCTTTTCAAACAGCTGAACAGGAGACGTTTTGTTTTCAGCTCGTTTCATCACTTCACAGGCGAATTCGTGTTTCTATTGCATCCATTCTGAAAGCAAGTCATTAGCTTTCTCGCACTTCAGCGACCGTCGAAGATGCCGATGAGGATTATTGAATAATAATAGTTTATCCCTTCAACAATACAATTTTTATAAAGGAATTAATAACAACCAACACCAAGTTTAACGGTGGTTATATTGAAAATAAAAATAGAATAATAAAATTTTACAGAATAATTAACAGTTCATTCAGTCTTCCTTTTCAAAACTACATATGAACTAGGCGACCAATGGAACGCATTCTCATCTGCTACGATAGAATTATCACTGACCACAAACACTCTTATCAGTTGTGAACATAGCATTAACAATTATACCTAATTACATAAACTATCTTAAAATACTAACAATAAAGTTGTTAATGCTATCATAAAGCGCTAACGAGTTCAAATCATTGAAACATTTGTATGTTTTCTTTGCAAGAATTCTTAAGATTGGGCTTGATTTAATGTTTGTAGGCAACAGGTTAAAACATTTTGGGCCATGATTAACAATTTTTTAGCAAAGAACGATTTATTGGCCCTTGGTCTAAAAAAATGTTTTGCATCTCGTATCATTCTTGCTTTCGTTGTAAATCCCTCGAAATCTCTAAATATCTCCTTTGTTTCTCTTGTCCCGTGTCTCCATAATATCAATATCTTTCATCCTCATTGATTGACTAAAACTTCCTTGATTTTCTATTGTGAGGTACAAAAAATATTCTTTTTATATTAAGGAAACTGAACAGTCTCCGATCGAGTATAATCCTCCACGTGTCACCACTCATAGGAAGTTAGTCATATTATTACCGAACTGCTTTAAAAAATATAATGCCTAGTGGTTTAACTCCTCAAAATACTTTTAATACACTTTTTAGGACGTTCAAAAATAGTCTGCTGTGTTCACTGAATTTCCGATGACAAATTTTCAAACTCGTTTCTGAATACAAAAGGTGTTTTCATAAATAATGTCTGAGAGGATAAAAAATATTAAAACGTATTTTAAAACATCTTTCGTCGTTTCCTTATCTTCTTCAACGTCTGAGCTTTGCTTCCGGTCATGAACCTGGGAAAGTATTCATTCCCACATTTTTGTCGCACAGACAGTAATTTACTATTAACAGCTTAAGCCGGTGGAACTACAAAGGGAAGTATCAATTTTCCATAAATTGACGTAATTCTCTCATAATGTAAGCTAATTTCGCAGTAATCTAAAACCGGATAAAATGTTTCATACAAGTTCATTGATTCCTGAGGTGTTATCCGGTTCTAAGGTTTATTAGATGTATTTTCAATGTAATTTAGATTCTGCCATGATGGATGATGTAACAGCTTGAATCAGAATTGTCGAAGTAATGGCACATTTTGTCTCCAAAGATCCTTTATACCACTCCTATATCATTAGAACGTGGTTGTCCTTCAAATTTCCTGTTAAGAATCTTGGCTGATCATCAAGTATGAAGTAAACGGGAGATAATTGCGAAATATGGAATGTCAAAGTTATCTGGGAATAATATACTGCCAAGCTATGTGTCGATATATTAGACAATCATTTCATTCATTGTTTTGCGTTGTCACTTCACCTTCATTTAAATATTTAAAAAGTAAGCAAGTCATTCATCTCTATTACTTTATTATTCTGCCAACATTTCGAGATTTATTGATCTCTTCATCAGGGCCAGCTACAATACATAACAACAAAAGACAGAAATCGTAGTCGTACTCATAACAGTTTCACATTACATTTAAAGCATTAGTTAAGAATTAAAATCATGGAAAGTTCGTGATGAAATATTAATGATGATAAATGTGGCATTGTACGGCATAGCAAATATAATAAACATGAAATGAACATAAAAAATACGAAGATTGTAAGAAAAGAGGAAAATTATTTCAAAAGATTGATTTTAGAAACTTCTTATGTTAAAACGAATATAAATATGAAAACTCAATTAGAGTGTAACATTTTTACAAAAGATTGTGATAATATATTATATATGGTTAAATAATAAATGAAGTTTTCATTTTACGTTATGTTGGTAAAGCTTGCGTTTTTATAATGCACGTTACCCATACTGTGTGTATCTTAGTATTCAACCATGTAATGACGGCGAAGGTTTCGTCTGTACGAAACTTACATGATTTTAATTCTTAACTAATGCTTTAAATGGATTGACCGTAGTAATTTTAATAACAAGACTTTAATTGTATCTGCACCTCAGGTGTGAATACCCTTTTAATACTTTATTATAATTATTGCATTGAATGTAATGTGAAACTCTTATGTATACGACTACCATTTCTGAATGTTGTTGTTATGTATTGTAGATGATGAAGAGAGCAATAAAACTTGAAACGTTGGCAGAATAGTAAAGTAAGAGAGATGAATGACTTGCTTAAATAAATAAATAAATTTATTGTCAAAAAAGCAGTACAAACTGCGTACGACCACGTGGAGGGCAATAAACTAATTTCCTCTCCGGAAGCAAGCAAGGGACCGTCCCATCAATTCCGATCAAGGGTTCTAAGGCAGAGGCGGATTCAAAAAAATTCAGCAAAAATTCGTAGATAAGATAAATATTTATGTGAAGGTGAAGTGATAACGTAAAACAATGAATGAAATGATTGTCTAATATATCGACACATAGCTTGGCAGTGTATGATAGTGAACTTCTATAATAGACAATCAGAGAAACTCTAATTAGTTATCTGAGAATAATATTTTTATCTCAATTCATGGAAAAGGAATAAGTTAATTGTAGTCTCATGGTGCTAAAAGTGACTAAATTTTCCGTGTTACACTTCAATAAAATTTCGCGGAAAAATGTGAATTTACTCGAGAATAAAATAAAAACTAATTGATGTACTAGCAATATAACTGGATGTTTCTGGGGATTAATTTTTTCTTAGTAACCTTATGCACGTATACTATGGTAGCAATTGAAATAAATATTATTTATAAATAATTGGATAATAACATTTGTGTATTAACTTTTGTGGTATGTTGCATAGAACAATTATAGAAAGAAAATACTAAAGGTTGGTTAATTTTCGGTCGGTGCGAGCTGACGTAATAAGGAATAATGAAGGTACGAGTTTTCAACTACACATTCTTTCGAACCATTCTCATAATTGAATGCAATTATCAAATAGGTAGTTTCTACATTCTTGAAATTGTGTAAATTAAGTCCGGGAAAAGTGAATAGCTAGAGTGATCTTTAGGAAAACGAATACCTAAGCTGGGATTAAGCCGGGATTCACTCATTAAAGCGTTGGAATCTCCTCTCCGAACACGACCTGCAGTCTTGTAAGCCGCGAAGATAGGAGCGTTAAGTGTTCACGTTACTGTAATGTGCTCCAACACGAACTTCACACCGCGATGGGCTACGCGCTGTTCGTTCCAATGAGGAAGAGCCACAACGTTGGCTCAGGTGGTAGCGTTGTCGCTCATCACCGGGTCATCCCGGGTTCGATTCCCGACGGGAAAAATTTGTAACTTTTCACATTAATGTCCCAGTACATATAGCTACATGACAACTGAATAGTTATTACTACCTACTTCTACTAACCACTACATGTGGGGCCAAGTTGCTGGTAAACTCACCAACTAACAATAGCCCCTACCATCCTACTCCTATCTCCTATCGCTCCGTGTAGATAAACTTCAATAGCACTAAGCTACATTTCCCATTTACAAATACAACCATGAGGAAGAGGCCGGAGCAGACAGAGTCGCTGCACAGGGTAGAGGCTGTCATCTTTCCGGGTCCCGTCCGTGTTTTTATTTCCGTATGCAACGTATCCGAGCGGAACGAACGGATAGCCGGGCGGGCGCGCGCGCGCGGGGAGCGATCGCCGACGACTTGCCCCTCTGGAGGCGATGGGAGGTGAACGCAAGGGCGCGGTGCGCGATCGGCCGGAGCCGGCCTGTGGTTAGCGCCAGTTACGGCGAGCAGTCTGGCCGGAGCAATACTCCCGCGATGAGGCGGAGAGGGGGCTCGGCGGCGGTCGCGCTTCTCTGGCCGCTGACCGTCGCGCAATTACTCTGGTATGACGGGCGCCGGGGGGGGAGGCAGCGTCAGCCGTGGCCGCGGGGGGAGGGGGCGCGCGGGGCGTCGCTTTTGGGCGGGGGCGCACTCGCCGCGCCCGCCCTCCACTTGCCCTCCCCCTCCCCCGCGCTGGGAACAACGCGCAGGAAAACACACAAGCCCATTAGTACGTTGTGAGGCCTTCTTTACATGACATTAGAGACGCCAACCAAAGGCCGCATTACAAGAGAAATCCGTGTAATTTTCGTTTCTCACAATGATGAGGGGCTTGTGTGTTAGTGTGCTTATTCTTCCGTTTGTGACTTTCCGCATGCAATGGAAATAAAACTACCCCCGATACTCCAGAATGTCGACGCGGAGGGAGAGGTCTACCATTTTCTTCATCTGCGCCTTCACCGTGTGGGAGTAAATTCAGTTACGAAATATTATTTAAAAATCTTCCGTCTATCATTATGTACTGCAGTTGGCTTTGCAAGTCGTTCGGAGTGGCGTAGAACCGCGGCAAAAATTTAAAAAATTGACCTCCATTTACATAAACATGCTGCAACTATGTCTTATAAGTAGTTCCCGAACGCGAAATATCAATTTTTTCTTTCGCATTCTCTGAATGGTTGAAAATGATTTATTGGTTCTCTCTATTCTTCTCGATTGTAAGTTGCTTTCGAAAGAGACTCACTACAAAAGAAGCACATTGCGGGACTATTTATTTTACCCGAATTAAAAGAATCGTTTTTCGTGGACGCGATGTAATAGGCAGAGCATGTTATTCGCTTCTATGTTCGTGGGACATCCCTGTCGTCGTTTGAACGTATTGTAACTGTCAGGGCAATTTTCATAATTTTGCATTGTTTCGTGCTTTCTGCGTGTCTGCATGAAATGTGACCGCCCGTGGGTTGGACGATGATTACTACTCGTATATACGAGCTTTCCGTGCGTTCCACCTGGGAAAGTTCGCATTCTTTTATTTTTTGGAATTGCATTGTGAGGCGTGCTGCGCGCTGCCGCCACAGTTATAGCCATACGCGGCTCTGCCAGAATAAAACGCTCCGACTCCCACTTCCGTTACACTGTGAACGCACGCATCGCCTTTATATTCTTGTTAAGTTGCTGCGTCCGCGGGACTTTTGTCTAACGGGACAATGAACATTAACGAACGTTTTTCAAATCTCGATTTCCTCCGATCAAGTGCAGACATGCAGGAGCCTCGTTTTCCCCTTTCCCAATCGCTTGCTCTCGGAGATTAGGCGCATTGCTGCGTACTCATTTGTAGATTTCGGGAGGAGTGTCAAACCTTGTACACACTTGCATACAAAGTCGAGCGATTTTTGTATCTAGACACTGTCTTAAGACAATCCAACGATTTTATATGGACAGTCGAGAGAGAAATTCGTGTGTATAGACACACTTTTCGACAAAACCGCAGAAATTTTGACTGCCGTTTGAAATGGGATACATTCGACAATATTGCGCTACATTTCGTAGAGTGGACGTTTTGGCAGACATGGTCACGTGGGGAACACTTCGTCGGTTTTGGGTTTGGTTTTTCTTATCAAGATGTGGCCTTCGGAGAAAGTATTGCGACTTAGGGCGGGTTCACATCTCCGTTTTACGCTGGCATTCGTGATACGGCGCGTATCAATCCCAAGTGAAAATCGCATCCGATCGCAGGCAAAGGTTCACATGGTGTTGACTCTGGAAATCGCATGGAGATGTGTAACGAGACCCAGCGATTGAGTTATATCTGTAAGTAGATAAGATAGAGTCGACGTCTCATCTCACGCCCTCATTTTGAAACATTTCCATTGGTTCTCTTCATACCGTGCGCTTTCATTGGTCCCCTACGCCTCTGGCGCGCCCATAACCCCCATTCAAATGCCCACTGCAATGCAATGACATCAAAATGTCAATAATCCACGTCAAAAAGTGAAAATATTGTGATGTAACAACTTTTATTCATAGAAATCTCTTATTCATGGAACGTACTACCCAAAAC
This sequence comes from Laupala kohalensis, assembly GCA_002313205.1. Classification (NCBI taxonomy): domain Eukaryota; kingdom Metazoa; phylum Arthropoda; class Insecta; order Orthoptera; family Trigonidiidae; genus Laupala; species Laupala kohalensis. Next base: position 92,920 of record NNCF01127715.1, on the reverse strand, counting down.
AAAGTACTTCCTAAGGGAGTCGCCTCATATGAGGAGCGTAGTCTCTACGAGGCCACCTCAGAGGTCTTTGGGTCTCGCAAGTTGAATGAGGATGGAAGACGGGCCCGGGAGGCGAACGGGATGGCGCACTTGGAAAGCGCCTGAGCGCGCTAAGCTTAAGGTCCCGAGTTCGATTCTCGGTCCCGTCTCCCATTTTCATTTAACATAACATAATAAATTTTATACAACTAATATTCTTCCACTAAGGTATTTATTTATTCATAGAGTAATAAACGTGCTTTTTATTCGTGTTGTTAATCGTTCTAGATGGGATGCAAAATTGTATGATATCAGATGAAAAAATATTAGCGTACCAAATTCTAATTTAACAATTGTTCAAAAATTTTATACTTTTATTACTCCTAGATGATTTAACTGAGTTGGTAATCATTTTGTAGAAATTCATCTAATAACCTTAAATACATTTTTAAAGGGGCTAAAATTATTTTTGTTTGCTTCAGAAAACAAAGGTTTTTCTCAACACCCAAATTTTAAAATCCTTTGAATCTTATAACTGATTGCGAGCAGTTTTTATTTGCTTTTATAATTTGAAACCTTTTATTTTAACCATTCCTTTCTGTTAGTACAATTGTGCTAAAAACGAGCGCAGATTAGAACAATTAGGTTAAATAAAATGTAATTAGTGAATAAGTTAAATTTAGAAACTTGTGCAAGACCATGTTTGTCTTTGTCTTTTGCAATTCTTATAGTAAATAATGTAACTACAATTTTTCTAGTACAAGAATAAAATTTATTTGTCCTATTTACGAGTCAAATCTGTTTGTTTTTGATAGTTCATGTTATTTGTAGCTGGTGATCAACCAATCACTCTGATAATGATATAAAATAATCATTATCAGTACTATAATGACCTATTACCGTTTTATGTGTGTGTTCTTGTCAACTGTTACGGACAGAATGATACGAAACCAGTAGGTACCAATACAATCAACCTACTGGTTTCGTATCATTTTGACCGTAACAGTTGACAAGAACACACATATAAGACGGTTATTGATCATTATATTACTGATAATTATTATTTAACACAAGATAATAATATTGTTGACAATGAATCAAAAATTCTGATATTTTAGGTTTTGACGATGTGTTCTTACGAAAACCTTTTACTTGCATAATGGACTAGAAACGTAGACCTGAAGAGGAGGTCGTATCTGGATCTTGAAATGTCGTCGTCCATCCAATTCCAGATAAAATATAATATGTACAAATTGATATTGACATTGATAATGAAGTGATTGTTAGTGAATAAAGAACAGATATTAATAGTTGATTGTCTCTATTATATCACACTAAATTTTTTTTTCCTTGTGTGAAGTATTAAGACAATCAGAGAAAGGAAGTGTGTGTTTAATAAGATGTTATTTATTGATCTTTCAAAATATTTTTAAATATTTTCGCCTTGCGTAGAGACTTTCTGGGCCACTAAGGGCCTGAGAGACTTTAGCTTCGAAATTCGGCACACCTCCTACAATACTTTCGAAATTCCATGTAGATTTTCTTTGATTTGACTTGTAAGCGCTTTGGGGTGGACCGCGGAGTGACAAGACCGGGAAAAGCTTCGGAATGCGGTAAATACGCGTTTATTTTATTTTCGAAATTCGATTTAGATTTTTTTCTTTCGTACAATAATGGCGTTTCATAAAGAACTGTTGAACTAATATAGAAATTTCGCGCGAGCAAAGCTGCGGGTACCCAGCAAGTAAAATATATAATAGAAAAAGAGTTTTTGATTTTTTAGTCTAAGAGGGAACGACAGAAGTGAAACTTGCGAGGAACTAATTGTGTGCATTTTCTTGCAAGGTAAAAAGAGAATTCTGCAGGTTTTGCGAGGTTAGGGACAGATGTTGAAAAATAGAGTACGTACACACTATCAATCTATCCTATTTATTCACAAATAATTAATCATTATATAATACTCTTTACGAATTATTTTCAATTACTACGTATCAAAATATAGTGAACCATTGTTTCAGGAATCCTACATAGAAGAGCCTGCATGGAAATCAGTAAACGCTAGGCTCCACCAACCGAACTACATCAGTCGCGGCGAACACAAGCGCAAAATAGAATGTAGAAAACGGATATTGATAAATACTCCTTTGTGAAAAGAACCACTGTAGACTGGAATAACTTACCTGCAACAACACTTACGAACTTAACAAAAAGAGTAAAATGTTTCCGCAATCGTCTTCTTGCTTCTTCGAAATAGGAGCACACGTGAAGAGCAGTGGAGTGATGTGAATGGAGAACAGAAAATGTTCAGAGTGAATGGTTGTGTGGTGTAATGATGTAAAGTGTACATAATTCTTCACAGCAATCCGGTTTTGGTTTTACTTTTTATAGTTATTAATTTCATTAATTATGTTATATCAACTATTTTTACGTTAAGGGTATAAGAAAAGCAATGACATATATGTGTATATTGAAGCATACTTGTACGTATGAGTGTAAGCGAAAATGTATTTTGTGTATGTGAATATACACACATATAGGCCTCATGTCGATAATTAATTTCTTAAATGTAATTTCTTTCTCGTTGTAACCTTGTGTACTAATTTTCTAACCACACACTAATCACACACTCGGTACAAAAACCGAGTGTGTGTATTTTATAGATTTTAGGGTGCTGAATTTGTTATTTAATTTCTTATTATTGTATTATTTATACTTTTATTATGTCATCTTTTCAATCTGCTACCGAGCGTTGCTCACTTGAAGATTAATTGTATTAATTGTATTAATTGTATTATATTATATTATATTATATTATAATTATATTATATTATATTATATTATAATTATATTATATTATATTATA